>JAYJMT010000033.1:0-130828 GCA_036321655.1 Quercus alba
GATTTAACGCGCTTATGCTGATGGGTGCGATCATACCAACACTAATGCACCGGATCCCATCAGAACTCCGCAGTTAAGCGTGTTTGGGCGAGAGTAGTACTAGGATGGGTGACCTCCTGGGAAGTCCTCGTGTTGCACCCCTCTCTTTTTCTTCGGATTTTTTTTGTCGTTTACGTCGGTCCAGCACGCTCGCTTCGCAGGCTTAGTCTGCCCCAGGCCAAAAATACGAGCCGCTGATCTCGTTTTGGGCGCTAATTTGGTGGCGGCGATCTCGAAATGCCCTCGGGCTGCAGCTCCCTGGTGTTAGAGTGCATCGCTGCATTCGGATCCTTTATAAGGATTTAACGCGCTTATGCTGATGGGTGCGATCATACCAACACTAATGCACCGGATCCCATCAGAACTCCGCAGTTAAGCGTGTTTGGGCGAGAGTAGTACTAGGATGGGTGACCTCCTGGGAAGTCCTCGTGTTGCACCCCTCTCTTTTTCTTCGGATTTTTTTTGTCGTTTACGTCGGTCCAGCACGCTCGCTTCGCAGGCTTAGTCTGCCCCAGGCCAAAAATACGAGCCGCTGATCTCGTTTTGGGCGCTAATTTGGTGGCGGCGATCTCGAAATGCCCTCGGGCTGCAGCTCCCTGGTGTTAGAGTGCATCGCTGCATTCGGATCCTTTATAAGGATTTAACGCGCTTATGCTGATGGGTGCGATCATACCAACACTAATGCACCGGATCCCATCAGAACTCCGCAGTTAAGCGTGTTTGGGCGAGAGTAGTACTAGGATGGGTGACCTCCTGGGAAGTCCTCGTGTTGCACCCCTCTCTTTTTCTTCGGATTTTTTTTGTCGTTTACGTCGGTCCAGCACGCTCGCTTCGCAGGCTTAGTCTGCCCCAGGCCAAAAATACGAGCCGCTGATCTCGTTTTGGGCGCTAATTTGGTGGCGGCGATCTCGAAATGCCCTCGGGCTGCAGCTCCCTGGTGTTAGAGTGCATCGCTGCATTCGGATCCTTTATAAGGATTTAACGCGCTTATGCTGATGGGTGCGATCATACCAACACTAATGCACCGGATCCCATCAGAACTCCGCAGTTAAGCGTGTTTGGGCGAGAGTAGTACTAGGATGGGTGACCTCCTGGGAAGTCCTCGTGTTGCACCCCTCTCTTTTTCTTCGGATTTTTTTTGTCGTTTACGTCGGTCCAGCACGCTCGCTTCGCAGGCTTAGTCTGCCCCAGGCCAAAAATACGAGCCGCTGATCTCGTTTTGGGCGCTAATTTGGTGGCGGCGATCTCGAAATGCCCTCGGGCTGCAGCTCCCTGGTGTTAGAGTGCATCGCTGCATTCGGATCCTTTATAAGGATTTAACGCGCTTATGCTGATGGGTGCGATCATACCAACACTAATGCACCGGATCCCATCAGAACTCCGCAGTTAAGCGTGTTTGGGCGAGAGTAGTACTAGGATGGGTGACCTCCTGGGAAGTCCTCGTGTTGCACCCCTCTCTTTTTCTTCGGATTTTTTTTGTCGTTTACGTCGGTCCAGCACGCTCGCTTCGCAGGCTTAGTCTGCCCCAGGCCAAAAATACGAGCCGCTGATCTCGTTTTGGGCGCTAATTTGGTGGCGGCGATCTCGAAATGCCCTCGGGCTGCAGCTCCCTGGTGTTAGAGTGCATCGCTGCATTCGGATCCTTTATAAGGATTTAACGCGCTTATGCTGATGGGTGCGATCATACCAACACTAATGCACCGGATCCCATCAGAACTCCGCAGTTAAGCGTGTTTGGGCGAGAGTAGTACTAGGATGGGTGACCTCCTGGGAAGTCCTCGTGTTGCACCCCTCTCTTTTTCTTCGGATTTTTTTTGTCGTTTACGTCGGTCCAGCACGCTCGCTTCGCAGGCTTAGTCTGCCCCAGGCCAAAAATACGAGCCGCTGATCTCGTTTTGGGCGCTAATTTGGTGGCGGCGATCTCGAAATGCCCTCGGGCTGCAGCTCCCTGGTGTTAGAGTGCATCGCTGCATTCGGATCCTTTATAAGGATTTAACGCGCTTATGCTGATGGGTGCGATCATACCAACACTAATGCACCGGATCCCATCAGAACTCCGCAGTTAAGCGTGTTTGGGCGAGAGTAGTACTAGGATGGGTGACCTCCTGGGAAGTCCTCGTGTTGCACCCCTCTCTTTTTCTTCGGATTTTTTTTGTCGTTTACGTCGGTCCAGCACGCTCGCTTCGCAGGCTTAGTCTGCCCCAGGCCAAAAATACGAGCCGCTGATCTCGTTTTGGGCGCTAATTTGGTGGCGGCGATCTCGAAATGCCCTCGGGCTGCAGCTCCCTGGTGTTAGAGTGCATCGCTGCATTCGGATCCTTTATAAGGATTTAACGCGCTTATGCTGATGGGTGCGATCATACCAACACTAATGCACCGGATCCCATCAGAACTCCGCAGTTAAGCGTGTTTGGGCGAGAGTAGTACTAGGATGGGTGACCTCCTGGGAAGTCCTCGTGTTGCACCCCTCTCTTTTTCTTCGGATTTTTTTTGTCGTTTACGTCGGTCCAGCACGCTCGCTTCGCAGGCTTAGTCTGCCCCAGGCCAAAAATACGAGCCGCTGATCTCGTTTTGGGCGCTAATTTGGTGGCGGCGATCTCGAAATGCCCTCGGGCTGCAGCTCCCTGGTGTTAGAGTGCATCGCTGCATTCGGATCCTTTATAAGGATTTAACGCGCTTATGCTGATGGGTGCGATCATACCAACACTAATGCACCGGATCCCATCAGAACTCCGCAGTTAAGCGTGTTTGGGCGAGAGTAGTACTAGGATGGGTGACCTCCTGGGAAGTCCTCGTGTTGCACCCCTCTCTTTTTCTTCGGATTTTTTTTGTCGTTTACGTCGGTCCAGCACGCTCGCTTCGCAGGCTTAGTCTGCCCCAGGCCAAAAATACGAGCCGCTGATCTCGTTTTGGGCGCTAATTTGGTGGCGGCGATCTCGAAATGCCCTCGGGCTGCAGCTCCCTGGTGTTAGAGTGCATCGCTGCATTCGGATCCTTTATAAGGATTTAACGCGCTTATGCTGATGGGTGCGATCATACCAACACTAATGCACCGGATCCCATCAGAACTCCGCAGTTAAGCGTGTTTGGGCGAGAGTAGTACTAGGATGGGTGACCTCCTGGGAAGTCCTCGTGTTGCACCCCTCTCTTTTTCTTCGGATTTTTTTTGTCGTTTACGTCGGTCCAGCACGCTCGCTTCGCAGGCTTAGTCTGCCCCAGGCCAAAAATACGAGCCGCTGATCTCGTTTTGGGCGCTAATTTGGTGGCGGCGATCTCGAAATGCCCTCGGGCTGCAGCTCCCTGGTGTTAGAGTGCATCGCTGCATTCGGATCCTTTATAAGGATTTAACGCGCTTATGCTGATGGGTGCGATCATACCAACACTAATGCACCGGATCCCATCAGAACTCCGCAGTTAAGCGTGTTTGGGCGAGAGTAGTACTAGGATGGGTGACCTCCTGGGAAGTCCTCGTGTTGCACCCCTCTCTTTTTCTTCGGATTTTTTTTGTCGTTTACGTCGGTCCAGCACGCTCGCTTCGCAGGCTTAGTCTGCCCCAGGCCAAAAATACGAGCCGCTGATCTCGTTTTGGGCGCTAATTTGGTGGCGGCGATCTCGAAATGCCCTCGGGCTGCAGCTCCCTGGTGTTAGAGTGCATCGCTGCATTCGGATCCTTTATAAGGATTTAACGCGCTTATGCTGATGGGTGCGATCATACCAACACTAATGCACCGGATCCCATCAGAACTCCGCAGTTAAGCGTGTTTGGGCGAGAGTAGTACTAGGATGGGTGACCTCCTGGGAAGTCCTCGTGTTGCACCCCTCTCTTTTTCTTCGGATTTTTTTTGTCGTTTACGTCGGTCCAGCACGCTCGCTTCGCAGGCTTAGTCTGCCCCAGGCCAAAAATACGAGCCGCTGATCTCGTTTTGGGCGCTAATTTGGTGGCGGCGATCTCGAAATGCCCTCGGGCTGCAGCTCCCTGGTGTTAGAGTGCATCGCTGCATTCGGATCCTTTATAAGGATTTAACGCGCTTATGCTGATGGGTGCGATCATACCAACACTAATGCACCGGATCCCATCAGAACTCCGCAGTTAAGCGTGTTTGGGCGAGAGTAGTACTAGGATGGGTGACCTCCTGGGAAGTCCTCGTGTTGCACCCCTCTCTTTTTCTTCGGATTTTTTTTGTCGTTTACGTCGGTCCAGCACGCTCGCTTCGCAGGCTTAGTCTGCCCCAGGCCAAAAATACGAGCCGCTGATCTCGTTTTGGGCGCTAATTTGGTGGCGGCGATCTCGAAATGCCCTCGGGCTGCAGCTCCCTGGTGTTAGAGTGCATCGCTGCATTCGGATCCTTTATAAGGATTTAACGCGCTTATGCTGATGGGTGCGATCATACCAACACTAATGCACCGGATCCCATCAGAACTCCGCAGTTAAGCGTGTTTGGGCGAGAGTAGTACTAGGATGGGTGACCTCCTGGGAAGTCCTCGTGTTGCACCCCTCTCTTTTTCTTCGGATTTTTTTTGTCGTTTACGTCGGTCCAGCACGCTCGCTTCGCAGGCTTAGTCTGCCCCAGGCCAAAAATACGAGCCGCTGATCTCGTTTTGGGCGCTAATTTGGTGGCGGCGATCTCGAAATGCCCTCGGGCTGCAGCTCCCTGGTGTTAGAGTGCATCGCTGCATTCGGATCCTTTATAAGGATTTAACGCGCTTATGCTGATGGGTGCGATCATACCAACACTAATGCACCGGATCCCATCAGAACTCCGCAGTTAAGCGTGTTTGGGCGAGAGTAGTACTAGGATGGGTGACCTCCTGGGAAGTCCTCGTGTTGCACCCCTCTCTTTTTCTTCGGATTTTTTTTGTCGTTTACGTCGGTCCAGCACGCTCGCTTCGCAGGCTTAGTCTGCCCCAGGCCAAAAATACGAGCCGCTGATCTCGTTTTGGGCGCTAATTTGGTGGCGGCGATCTCGAAATGCCCTCGGGCTGCAGCTCCCTGGTGTTAGAGTGCATCGCTGCATTCGGATCCTTTATAAGGATTTAACGCGCTTATGCTGATGGGTGCGATCATACCAACACTAATGCACCGGATCCCATCAGAACTCCGCAGTTAAGCGTGTTTGGGCGAGAGTAGTACTAGGATGGGTGACCTCCTGGGAAGTCCTCGTGTTGCACCCCTCTCTTTTTCTTCGGATTTTTTTTGTCGTTTACGTCGGTCCAGCACGCTCGCTTCGCAGGCTTAGTCTGCCCCAGGCCAAAAATACGAGCCGCTGATCTCGTTTTGGGCGCTAATTTGGTGGCGGCGATCTCGAAATGCCCTCGGGCTGCAGCTCCCTGGTGTTAGAGTGCATCGCTGCATTCGGATCCTTTATAAGGATTTAACGCGCTTATGCTGATGGGTGCGATCATACCAACACTAATGCACCGGATCCCATCAGAACTCCGCAGTTAAGCGTGTTTGGGCGAGAGTAGTACTAGGATGGGTGACCTCCTGGGAAGTCCTCGTGTTGCACCCCTCTCTTTTTCTTCGGATTTTTTTTGTCGTTTACGTCGGTCCAGCACGCTCGCTTCGCAGGCTTAGTCTGCCCCAGGCCAAAAATACGAGCCGCTGATCTCGTTTTGGGCGCTAATTTGGTGGCGGCGATCTCGAAATGCCCTCGGGCTGCAGCTCCCTGGTGTTAGAGTGCATCGCTGCATTCGGATCCTTTATAAGGATTTAACGCGCTTATGCTGATGGGTGCGATCATACCAACACTAATGCAGAACTCCGCAGTTAAGCGTGTTTGGGCGAGAGGTAGTACTAGGATGGGTGACCTCCTGGGAAGTCCTCGTGTTGCACCCCTCTCTTTTTCTTCGGATTTTTTTTGTCGGTTACGTCGGTCCAGCACGCTCGCTTCGCAGGCTTAGTCTGCCCCAGGCCAAAAATACGAGCCGCTGATCGTTTTGGGCGCTAATTTGGTGGCGGCGATCTCGAAATGCCCTCGGGCTGCACGTCCCTGGTGTTAGAGTGCATCGCTGCATTCGGATCCTTTATAAGGATTTAACGCGCTTATGCTGATGGGTGCGATCATACCAACACTAATGCACCGATCCATCAGAACTCCGCAGTTAAGCGTGTGTTGGGCGAGAGTAGTACTAGGATGGGTGACCTCCTGGGAAGTCCTCGTGTTGCACCCCTCTCTTTTTCTTCGGATTTTTTTTTGTCGTTTACGTCGGTCCAGCACGCTCGCTTCGCAGGCTTAGTCTGCCCCCAGGCCAAAAATACGAGCCGCTGATCTCGTTTTGGGCGCTAATTTGGTGGCGGCGATCTCGAAATGCCCTCGGGCTGCAGCTCCTGGTGTTAGAGTGCATCGCTGCATTCGGATCCTTTATAAGGATTTAACGCGCTTATGCTGATGGGTGCGATCATACCAACACTAATGCACCGGATCCCATCAGAACTCCGCAGTTAAGCGGTGTTGGGCGAGAGTAGTACTAGGATGGGTGACCTCCTGGGAAGTCCTCGTGTTGCACCCCTCTCTTTTTCTTCGGATTTTTTTTGTCGTTTACGTCGGTCCAGCACGCTCGCTTCGCAGGCTTAGTCTGCCCCAGGCCAAAAATACGAGCCGCTGATCTCGTTTTGGGCGCTAATTTGGTGGCGGCGATCTCGAAATGCCCTCGGGCTGCAGCTCCCTGGTGTTAGAGTGCATCGCTGCATTCGGATCCTTTATAAGGATTTAACGCGCTTATGCTGATGGGGTGCGATATACCAACACTAATGCACCGGATCCATCAGAACTCCGCAGTTAAGCGTGTTTGGGCTGAGAGTAGTACTAGGATGGGTGACCTCCTGGGAAGTCCTCGTGTTGCACCCCTCTCTTTTTCTTCGGATTTTTTTTGTCGTTTACGTCGGTCCAGCACGCTCGCTTCGCAGGCTTAGTCTGCCCCAGGCCAAAAATACGAGCCGCTGATCTCGTTTTGGGCGCTAATTTGGTGGCGGCGATCTCGAAATGCCCTCGGGCTGCAGCTCCTGGTGTTAGAGTGCATCGCTGCATTCGGATCCTTTATAAGGATTTAACGCGCTTATGCTGATGGGTGCGATCATACCAACACTAATGCACCGGATCCCATCAGAACTCCGCAGTTAAGCGTGTTTGGGCGAGAGTAGTACTAGGATGGGTGACCTCCTGGGAAGTCCTCGTGTTGCACCCCTCTCTTTTTCTTCGGATTTTTTTTGTCGTTTACGTCGGTCCAGCACGCTCGCTTCGCAGGCTTAGTCTGCCCCAGGCCAAAATACGAGCCGCTGATCTCGTTTTTGGGCGCTAATTTGGTGGCGGCGATCTCGAAATGCCCTCGGGCTGCAGCTCCCTGGTGTTAGAGTGCATCGCTGCATTCGGATCCTTTATAAGGATTTAAACGCGCTTATGCTGATGGGTGCGATCATACCAACACTAATGCACCGGATCCCATCAGAACTCCGCAGTTAAGCGTGTTTGGGCGAGAGTAGTACTAGGATGGGTGACCTCCTGGAAGTCCTCGTGTTGCACCCCTCTCTTTTTCTTCGGATTTTTTTTTGTCGTTTACGTCGGTCCAGCACGCTCGCTTCGCAGGCTTAGTCTGCCCCAGGCCAAAAATACGAGCCGCTGACTCGTTTTTGGGCGCTAATTTGGTGGCGGCGATCTCGAAATGCCCTCGGGCTGCAGCTCCCTGGTGTTAGAGTGCATCGCTGCATTCGGATCCTTTATAAGGATTTAACGCGCTTATGCTGATGGGTGCGATCATACCAACACTAATGCACCGGATCCCATCAGAACTCCGCAGTTAAGCGTGTTTGGGCGAGAGTAGTACTAGGATGGGTGACCTCCTGGGAGTCCTCGTGTTGCACCCCTCTCTTTTTCTTCGGATTTTTTTTGTCGTTTACGTCGGTCCAGCACGCTCGCTTCGCAGGCTTAGTCTGCCCCAGGCCAAAAATACGAGCCGCTGATCTCGTTTTGGGCGCTAATTTGGTGGCGGCGATCTCGAAATGCCCTCGGGCTGCAGCTCCCTGGTGTTAGAGTGCATCGCTGCATTCGGATCCTTTATAAGGATTTAACGCGCTTATGCTGATGGGTGCGATCATACCAACACTAATGCACCGGATCCCATCAGAACTCCGCAGTTAAGCGTGTTTGGGCGAGAGTAGTACTAGGATGGGTGACCTCCTGGGAAGTCCTCGTGTTGCACCCCTCTCTTTTTCTTCGGATTTTTTTTTGTCGTTTACGTCGGTCCAGCACGCTCGCTTCGCAGGCTTAGTCTGCCCCAGGCCAAAAATACGAGCCGCTGATCTCGTTTTGGGCGCTAATTTGGTGGCGGCGGATCTCGAAATGCCCCTCGGGCTGCAGCTCCCTGGTGTTAGAGTGCATCGCTGCATTCGGATCCTTTATAAGGATTTAACGCGCTTATGCTGATGGGTGCGATCATACCAACACTAATGCACCGGATCCCATCAGAACTCCGCAGTTAAGCGTGTTTGGGCGAGAGTAGTACTAGGATGGGTGACCTCCTGGGAAGTCCTCGTGTTGCACCCCTCTCTTTGTCTTCGGATTTTTTTTGTCGTTTACGTCGGTCCAGCACGCTCGCTTCGCAGGCTTAGTCTGCCCCAGGCCAAAATACGAGCCGCTGATCTCGTTTTGGGCGCTAATTTGGTGGGCGGCGATCTCGAAATGCCCTCGGGCTGCAGCTCCCTGGTGTTAGAGTGCATCGCTGCATTCGGATCCTTTATAAGGATTAACGCGCTTATGCTGATGGGTGCGATCATACCAACACTAATGCACCGGATCCCATCAGAACTCCGCAGTTAAGCGTGTTTGGGGCGAGAGTAGTACTAGGATGGGTGACCTCCTGGAAGTCCTCGTGTTGCACCCCTCTCTTTTTCTTCGGATTTTTTTTGTCGTTTACGTCGGTCCAGCACGCTCGCTTCGCAGGCTTAGTCTGCCCCAGGCCAAAAATACGAGCCGCTGATCTCGTTTTGGGCGCTAATTTGGTGGGCGGCGATCTCGAAATGCCCTCGGGCTGCAGCTCCCTGGTGTTAGAGTGCATCGCTGCATTCGGATCCTTTATAAGGATTTAACGCGCTTATGCTGATGGGTGCGATCATACCAACACTAATGCACCGGATCCCATCAGAACTCCGCAGTTAAGCGTGTTTGGGCGAGAGTAGTACTAGGATGGGTGACCTCCTGGGAAGTCCTCGTGTTGCACCCCTCTCTTTTTCTTCGGATTTTTTTTGTCGTTTACGTCGGTCCAGCACGCTCGCTTCGCAGGCTTAGTCTGCCCCAGGCCAAAAATACGAGCCGCTGATCTCGTTTTGGGCGCTAATTTGGTGGCGGCGATCTCGAAATGCCCTCGGGCTGCAGGCTCCCTGGTGTTAGAGTGCATCGCTGCATTCGGATCCTTTATAAGGATTTAACGCGCTTATGCTGATGGGTGCGATCATACCAACACTAATGCACCGGATCCCATCAGAACTCCGCAGTTAAGCGTGTTTGGGCGAGAGTAGTACTAGGATGGGTGACCTCCTGGGAAGTCCTCGTGTTGCACCCCTCTCTTTTTCTTCGGATTTTTTTTTGTCGTTTACGTCGGTCCAGCACGCTCGCTTCGCAGGCTTAGTCTGCCCCAGGCCAAAAATACGAGCCGCTGATCTCGTTTTGGGCGCTAATTTGGTGGCGGCGATCTCGAAATGCCCTCGGGCTGCAGCTCCCTGGTGTTAGAGTGCATCGCTGCATTCGGATCCTTTATAAGGATTTAACGCGCTTATGCTGATGGGTGCGATCATACCAACACTAATGCACCGGATCCCATCAGAACTCCGCAGTTAAGCGTGTTTGGGCGAGAGTAGTACTAGGATGGGTGACCTCCTGGGAAGTCCTCGTGTTGCACCCCTCTCTTTTTCTTCGGATTTTTTTTTGTCGTTTACGTCGGTCCAGCACGCTCGCTTCGCAGGCTTAGTCTGCCCCAGGCAAAAATACGAGCCGCTGATCTCGTTTTGGGCGCTAATTTGGTGGCGGCGATCTCGAAATGCCCTCGGGCTGCAGCTCCCTGGTGTTAGAGTGCATCGCTGCATTCGGATCCTTTATAAGGATTTAACGCGCTTATGCTGATGGGTGCGATCATACCAACACTAATGCACCGGATCCCATCAGAACTCCGCAGTTAAGCGTGTTTGGGCGAGAGTAGTACTAGGATGGGTGACCTCCTGGGAAGTCCTCGTGTTGCACCCCTCTCTTTTTCTTCGGATTTTTTTTGTCGTTTACGTCGGTCCAGCACGCTCGCTTCGCAGGCTTAGTCTGCCCCAGGCCAAAAATACGAGCCGCTGATCTCGTTTTGGGCGCTAATTTGGTGGCGGCGATCTCGAAATGCCCTCGGGCTGCAGCTCCCTGGGGTTAGATTAGAGTGCATCGCTGCATTCGGATCCTTTATAAGGATTTAACGCGCTTATGCTGATGGGTGCGATCATACCAACACTAATGCACCGGATCCCATCAGAACTCCGCAGTTAAGCGTGTTTGGGCGAGAGTAGTACTAGGATGGGTGACCTCCTGGGAAGTCCTCGTGTTGCACCCCTCTCTTTTTCTTCGGATTTTTTTTGTCGTTTACGTCGGTCCAGCACGCTCGCTTCGCAGGCTTAGTCTGCCCCAGGCCAAAAATACGAGCCGCTGATCTCGTTTTGGGCGCTAATTTGGTGGCGGCGATCTCGAAATGCCCTCGGGCTGCAGCTCCCTGGTGTTAGAGTGCATCGCTGCATTCGGATCCTTTATAAGGATTTAACGCGCTTATGCTGATGGGTGCGATCATACCAACACTAATGCACCGGATCCCATCAGAACTCCGCAGTTAAGCGTGTTTGGGCGAGAGTAGTACTAGGATGGGTGACCTCCTGGGAAGTCCTCGTGTTGCACCCCTCTCTTTTTCTTCGGATTTTTTTTGTCGTTTACGTCGGTCCAGCACGCTCGCTTCGCAGGCTTAGTCTGCCCCAGGCCAAAAATACGAGCCGCTGATCTCGTTTTGGGCGCTAATTTGGTGGCGGCGATCTCGAAATGCCCTCGGGCTGCAGCTCCCTGGTGTTAGAGTGCATCGCTGCATTCGGATCCTTTATAAGGATTTAACGCGCTTATGCTGATGGGTGCGATCATACCAACACTAATGCACCGGATCCCATCAGAACTCCGCAGTTAAGCGTGTTTGGGCGAGAGTAGTACTAGGATGGGTGACCTCCTGGGAAGTCCTCGTGTTGCACCCCTCTCTTTTTCTTCGGATTTTTTTTGTCGTTTACGTCGGTCCAGCACGCTCGCTTCGCAGGCTTAGTCTGCCCCAGGCCAAAAATACGAGCCGCTGATCTCGTTTTGGGCGCTAATTTGGTGGCGGCGATCTCGAAATGCCCTCGGGCTGCAGCTCCCTGGTGTTAGAGTGCATCGCTGCATTCGGATCCTTTATAAGGATTTAACGCGCTTATGCTGATGGGTGCGATCATACCAACACTAATGCACCGGATCCCATCAGAACTCCGCAGTTAAGCGTGTTTGGGCGAGAGTAGTACTAGGATGGGTGACCTCCTGGGAAGTCCTCGTGTTGCACCCCTCTCTTTTTCTTCGGATTTTTTTTGTCGTTTACGTCGGTCCAGCACGCTCGCTTCGCAGGCTTAGTCTGCCCCAGGCCAAAAATACGAGCCGCTGATCTCGTTTTGGGCGCTAATTTGGTGGCGGCGATCTCGAAATGCCCTCGGGCTGCAGCTCCCTGGTGTTAGAGTGCATCGCTGCATTCGGATCCTTTATAAGGATTTAACGCGCTTATGCTGATGGGTGCGATCATACCAACACTAATGCACCGGATCCCATCAGAACTCCGCAGTTAAGCGTGTTTGGGCGAGAGTAGTACTAGGATGGGTGACCTCCTGGGAAGTCCTCGTGTTGCACCCCTCTCTTTTTCTTCGGATTTTTTTTTGTCGTTTACGTCGGTCCAGCACGCTCGCTTCGCAGGCTTAGTCTGCCCCAGGCCAAAAATACGAGCCGCTGATCTCGTTTTGGGCGCTAATTTGGTGGCGGCGATCTCGAAATGCCCTCGGGCTGCAGCTCCCTGGTGTTAGAGTGCATCGCTGCATTCGGATCCTTTATAAGGATTTAACGCGCTTATGCTGATGGGTGCGATCATACCAACACTAATGCACCGGATCCCATCAGAACTCCGCAGTTAAGCGTGTTTGGGCGAGAGTAGTACTAGGATGGGTGACCTCCTGGGAAGTCCTCGTGTTGCACCCCTCTCTTTTTCTTCGGATTTTTTTTGTCGTTTACGTCGGTCCAGCACGCTCGCTTCGCAGGCTTAGTCTGCCCCAGGCCAAAAATACGAGCCGCTGATCTCGTTTTGGGCGCTAATTTGGTGGCGGCGATCTCGAAATGCCCTCGGGCTGCAGCTCCCTGGTGTTAGAGTGCATCGCTGCATTCGGATCCTTTATAAGGATTTAACGCGCTTATGCTGATGGGTGCGATCATACCAACACTAATGCACCGGATCCCATCAGAACTCCGCAGTTAAGCGTGTTTGGGCGAGAGTAGTACTAGGATGGGTGACCTCCTGGGAAGTCCTCGTGTTGCACCCCTCTCTTTTTCTTCGGATTTTTTTTGTCGTTTACGTCGGTCCAGCACGCTCGCTTCGCAGGCTTAGTCTGCCCCAGGCCAAAAATACGAGCCGATGATCTCGTTTTGGGCGCTAATTTGGTGGCGGCGATCTCGAAATGCCCTCGGGCTGCAGCTCCCTGGTGTTAGAGTGCATCGCTGCATTCGGATCCTTTATAAGGATTTAACGCGCTTATGCTGATGGGTGCGATCATACCAACACTAATGCACCGGATCCCATCAGAACTCCGCAGTTAAGCGTGTTTGGGCGAGAGTAGTACTAGGATGGGTGACCTCCTGGGAAGTCCTCGTGTTGCACCCCTCTCTTTTTCTTCGGATTTTTTTTGTCGTTTACGTCGGTCCAGCACGCTCGCTTCGCAGGCTTAGTCTGCCCCAGGCCAAAAATACGAGCCGCTGATCTCGTTTTGGGCGCTAATTTGGTGGCGGCGATCTCGAAATGCCCTCGGGCTGCAGCTCCCTGGTGTTAGAGTGCATCGCTGCATTCGGATCCTTTATAAGGATTTAACGCGCTTATGCTGATGGGTGCGATCATACCAACACTAATGCACCGGATCCCATCAGAACTCCGCAGTTAAGCGTGTTTGGGCGAGAGTAGTACTAGGATGGGTGACCTCCTGGGAAGTCCTCGTGTTGCACCCCTCTCTTTTTCTTCGGATTTTTTTTGTCGTTTACGTCGGTCCAGCACGCTCGCTTCGCAGGCTTAGTCTGCCCCAGGCCAAAAATACGAGCCGCTGATCTCGTTTTGGGCGCTAATTTGGTGGCGGCGATCTCGAAATGCCCTCGGGCTGCAGCTCCCTGGTGTTAGAGTGCATCGCTGCATTCGGATCCTTTATAAGGATTTAACGCGCTTATGCTGATGGGTGCGATCATACCAACACTAATGCACCGGATCCCATCAGAACTCCGCAGTTAAGCGTGTTTGGGCGAGAGTAGTACTAGGATGGGTGACCTCCTGGGAAGTCCTCGTGTTGCACCCCTCTCTTTTTCTTCGGATTTTTTTTGTCGTTTACGTCGGTCCAGCACGCTCGCTTCGCAGGCTTAGTCTGCCCCAGGCCAAAAATACGAGCCGCTGATCTCGTTTTGGGCGCTAATTTGGTGGCGGCGATCTCGAAATGCCCTCGGGCTGCAGCTCCCTGGTGTTAGAGTGCATCGCTGCATTCGGATCCTTTATAAGGATTTAACGCGCTTATGCTGATGGGTGCGATCATACCAACACTAATGCACCGGATCCCATCAGAACTCCGCAGTTAAGCGTGTTTGGGCGAGAGTAGTACTAGGATGGGTGACCTCCTGGGAAGTCCTCGTGTTGCACCCCTCTCTTTTTCTTCGGATTTTTTTTGTCGTTTACGTCGGTCCAGCACGCTCGCTTCGCAGGCTTAGTCTGCCCCAGGCCAAAAATACGAGCCGCTGATCTCGTTTTGGGCGCTAATTTGGTGGCGGCGATCTCGAAATGCCCTCGGGCTGCAGCTCCCTGGTGTTAGAGTGCATCGCTGCATTCGGATCCTTTATAAGGATTTAACGCGCTTATGCTGATGGGTGCGATCATACCAACACTAATGCACCGGATCCCATCAGAACTCCGCAGTTAAGCGTGTTTGGGCGAGAGTAGTACTAGGATGGGTGACCTCCTGGGAAGTCCTCGTGTTGCACCCCTCTCTTTTTCTTCGGATTTTTTTTGTCGTTTACGTCGGTCCAGCACGCTCGCTTCGCAGGCTTAGTCTGCCCCAGGCCAAAAATACGAGCCGCTGATCTCGTTTTGGGCGCTAATTTGGTGGCGGCGATCTCGAAATGCCCTCGGGCTGCAGCTCCCTGGTGTTAGAGTGCATCGCTGCATTCGGATCCTTTATAAGGATTTAACGCGCTTATGCTGATGGGTGCGATCATACCAACACTAATGCACCGGATCCCATCAGAACTCCGCAGTTAAGCGTGTTTGGGCGAGAGTAGTACTAGGATGGGTGACCTCCTGGGAAGTCCTCGTGTTGCACCCCTCTCTTTTTCTTCGGATTTTTTTTGTCGTTTACGTCGGTCCAGCACGCTCGCTTCGCAGGCTTAGTCTGCCCCAGGCCAAAAATACGAGCCGCTGATCTCGTTTTGGGCGCTAATTTGGTGGCGGCGATCTCGAAATGCCCTCGGGCTGCAGCTCCCTGGTGTTAGAGTGCATCGCTGCATTCGGATCCTTTATAAGGATTTAACGCGCTTATGCTGATGGGTGCGATCATACCAACACTAATGCACCGGATCCCATCAGAACTCCGCAGTTAAGCGTGTTTGGGCGAGAGTAGTACTAGGATGGGTGACCTCCTGGGAAGTCCTCGTGTTGCACCCCTCTCTTTTTCTTCGGATTTTTTTTGTCGTTTACGTCGGTCCAGCACGCTCGCTTCGCAGGCTTAGTCTGCCCCAGGCCAAAAATACGAGCCGCTGATCTCGTTTTGGGCGCTAATTTGGTGGCGGCGATCTCGAAATGCCCTCGGGCTGCAGCTCCCTGGTGTTAGAGTGCATCGCTGCATTCGGATCCTTTATAAGGATTTAACGCGCTTATGCTGATGGGTGCGATCATACCAACACTAATGCACCGGATCCCATCAGAACTCCGCAGTTAAGCGTGTTTGGGCGAGAGTAGTACTAGGATGGGTGACCTCCTGGGAAGTCCTCGTGTTGCACCCCTCTCTTTTTCTTCGGATTTTTTTTGTCGTTTACGTCGGTCCAGCACGCTCGCTTCGCAGGCTTAGTCTGCCCCAGGCCAAAAATACGAGCCGCTGATCTCGTTTTGGGCGCTAATTTGGTGGCGGCGATCTCGAAATGCCCTCGGGCTGCAGCTCCCTGGTGTTAGAGTGCATCGCTGCATTCGGATCCTTTATAAGGATTTAACGCGCTTATGCTGATGGGTGCGATCATACCAACACTAATGCACCGGATCCCATCAGAACTCCGCAGTTAAGCGTGTTTGGGCGAGAGTAGTACTAGGATGGGTGACCTCCTGGGAAGTCCTCGTGTTGCACCCCTCTCTTTTTCTTCGGATTTTTTTTGTCGTTTACGTCGGTCCAGCACGCTCGCTTCGCAGGCTTAGTCTGCCCCAGGCCAAAAATACGAGCCGCTGATCTCGTTTTGGGCGCTAATTTGGTGGCGGCGATCTCGAAATGCCCTCGGGCTGCAGCTCCCTGGTGTTAGAGTGCATCGCTGCATTCGGATCCTTTATAAGGATTTAACGCGCTTATGCTGATGGGTGCGATCATACCAACACTAATGCACCGGATCCCATCAGAACTCCGCAGTTAAGCGTGTTTGGGCGAGAGTAGTACTAGGATGGGTGACCTCCTGGGAAGTCCTCGTGTTGCACCCCTCTCTTTTTCTTCGGATTTTTTTTGTCGTTTACGTCGGTCCAGCACGCTCGCTTCGCAGGCTTAGTCTGCCCCAGGCCAAAAATACGAGCCGCTGATCTCGTTTTGGGCGCTAATTTGGTGGCGGCGATCTCGAAATGCCCTCGGGCTGCAGCTCCCTGGTGTTAGAGTGCATCGCTGCATTCGGATCCTTTATAAGGATTTAACGCGCTTATGCTGATGGGTGCGATCATACCAACACTAATGCACCGGATCCCATCAGAACTCCGCAGTTAAGCGTGTTTGGGCGAGAGTAGTACTAGGATGGGTGACCTCCTGGGAAGTCCTCGTGTTGCACCCCTCTCTTTTTCTTCGGATTTTTTTTGTCGTTTACGTCGGTCCAGCACGCTCGCTTCGCAGGCTTAGTCTGCCCCAGGCCAAAAATACGAGCCGCTGATCTCGTTTTGGGCGCTAATTTGGTGGCGGCGATCTCGAAATGCCCTCGGGCTGCAGCTCCCTGGTGTTAGAGTGCATCGCTGCATTCGGATCCTTTATAAGGATTTAACGCGCTTATGCTGATGGGTGCGATCATACCAACACTAATGCACCGGATCCCATCAGAACTCCGCAGTTAAGCGTGTTTGGGCGAGAGTAGTACTAGGATGGGTGACCTCCTGGGAAGTCCTCGTGTTGCACCCCTCTCTTTTTCTTCGGATTTTTTTTGTCGTTTACGTCGGTCCAGCACGCTCGCTTCGCAGGCTTAGTCTGCCCCAGGCCAAAAATACGAGCCGCTGATCTCGTTTTGGGCGCTAATTTGGTGGCGGCGATCTCGAAATGCCCTCGGGCTGCAGCTCCCTGGTGTTAGAGTGCATCGCTGCATTCGGATCCTTTATAAGGATTTAACGCGCTTATGCTGATGGGTGCGATCATACCAACACTAATGCACCGGATCCCATCAGAACTCCGCAGTTAAGCGTGTTTGGGCGAGAGTAGTACTAGGATGGGTGACCTCCTGGGAAGTCCTCGTGTTGCACCCCTCTCTTTTTCTTCGGATTTTTTTTGTCGTTTACGTCGGTCCAGCACGCTCGCTTCGCAGGCTTAGTCTGCCCCAGGCCAAAAATACGAGCCGCTGATCTCGTTTTGGGCGCTAATTTGGTGGCGGCGATCTCGAAATGCCCTCGGGCTGCAGCTCCCTGGTGTTAGAGTGCATCGCTGCATTCGGATCCTTTATAAGGATTTAACGCGCTTATGCTGATGGGTGCGATCATACCAACACTAATGCACCGGATCCCATCAGAACTCCGCAGTTAAGCGTGTTTGGGCGAGAGTAGTACTAGGATGGGTGACCTCCTGGGAAGTCCTCGTGTTGCACCCCTCTCTTTTTCTTCGGATTTTTTTTGTCGTTTACGTCGGTCCAGCACGCTCGCTTCGCAGGCTTAGTCTGCCCCAGGCCAAAAATACGAGCCGCTGATCTCGTTTTGGGCGCTAATTTGGTGGCGGCGATCTCGAAATGCCCTCGGGCTGCAGCTCCCTGGTGTTAGAGTGCATCGCTGCATTCGGATCCTTTATAAGGATTTAACGCGCTTATGCTGATGGGTGCGATCATACCAACACTAATGCACCGGATCCCATCAGAACTCCGCAGTTAAGCGTGTTTGGGCGAGAGTAGTACTAGGATGGGTGACCTCCTGGGAAGTCCTCGTGTTGCACCCCTCTCTTTTTCTTCGGATTTTTTTTGTCGTTTACGTCGGTCCAGCACGCTCGCTTCGCAGGCTTAGTCTGCCCCAGGCCAAAAATACGAGCCGCTGATCTCGTTTTGGGCGCTAATTTGGTGGCGGCGATCTCGAAATGCCCTCGGGCTGCAGCTCCCTGGTGTTAGAGTGCATCGCTGCATTCGGATCCTTTATAAGGATTTAACGCGCTTATGCTGATGGGTGCGATCATACCAACACTAATGCACCGGATCCCATCAGAACTCCGCAGTTAAGCGTGTTTGGGCGAGAGTAGTACTAGGATGGGTGACCTCCTGGGAAGTCCTCGTGTTGCACCCCTCTCTTTTTCTTCGGATTTTTTTTGTCGTTTACGTCGGTCCAGCACGCTCGCTTCGCAGGCTTAGTCTGCCCCAGGCCAAAAATACGAGCCGCTGATCTCGTTTTGGGCGCTAATTTGGTGGCGGCGATCTCGAAATGCCCTCGGGCTGCAGCTCCCTGGTGTTAGAGTGCATCGCTGCATTCGGATCCTTTATAAGGATTTAACGCGCTTATGCTGATGGGTGCGATCATACCAACACTAATGCACCGGATCCCATCAGAACTCCGCAGTTAAGCGTGTTTGGGCGAGAGTAGTACTAGGATGGGTGACCTCCTGGGAAGTCCTCGTGTTGCACCCCTCTCTTTTTCTTCGGATTTTTTTTGTCGTTTACGTCGGTCCAGCACGCTCGCTTCGCAGGCTTAGTCTGCCCCAGGCCAAAAATACGAGCCGCTGATCTCGTTTTGGGCGCTAATTTGGTGGCGGCGATCTCGAAATGCCCTCGGGCTGCAGCTCCCTGGTGTTAGAGTGCATCGCTGCATTCGGATCCTTTATAAGGATTTAACGCGCTTATGCTGATGGGTGCGATCATACCAACACTAATGCACCGGATCCCATCAGAACTCCGCAGTTAAGCGTGTTTGGGCGAGAGTAGTACTAGGATGGGTGACCTCCTGGGAAGTCCTCGTGTTGCACCCCTCTCTTTTTCTTCGGATTTTTTTTGTCGTTTACGTCGGTCCAGCACGCTCGCTTCGCAGGCTTAGTCTGCCCCAGGCCAAAAATACGAGCCGCTGATCTCGTTTTGGGCGCTAATTTGGTGGCGGCGATCTCGAAATGCCCTCGGGCTGCAGCTCCCTGGTGTTAGAGTGCATCGCTGCATTCGGATCCTTTATAAGGATTTAACGCGCTTATGCTGATGGGTGCGATCATACCAACACTAATGCACCGGATCCCATCAGAACTCCGCAGTTAAGCGTGTTTGGGCGAGAGTAGTACTAGGATGGGTGACCTCCTGGGAAGTCCTCGTGTTGCACCCCTCTCTTTTTCTTCGGATTTTTTTTGTCGTTTACGTCGGTCCAGCACGCTCGCTTCGCAGGCTTAGTCTGCCCCAGGCCAAAAATACGAGCCGCTGATCTCGTTTTGGGCGCTAATTTGGTGGCGGCGATCTCGAAATGCCCTCGGGCTGCAGCTCCCTGGTGTTAGAGTGCATCGCTGCATTCGGATCCTTTATAAGGATTTAACGCGCTTATGCTGATGGGTGCGATCATACCAACACTAATGCACCGGATCCCATCAGAACTCCGCAGTTAAGCGTGTTTGGGCGAGAGTAGTACTAGGATGGGTGACCTCCTGGGAAGTCCTCGTGTTGCACCCCTCTCTTTTTCTTCGGATTTTTTTTGTCGTTTACGTCGGTCCAGCACGCTCGCTTCGCAGGCTTAGTCTGCCCCAGGCCAAAAATACGAGCCGCTGATCTCGTTTTGGGCGCTAATTTGGTGGCGGCGATCTCGAAATGCCCTCGGGCTGCAGCTCCCTGGTGTTAGAGTGCATCGCTGCATTCGGATCCTTTATAAGGATTTAACGCGCTTATGCTGATGGGTGCGATCATACCAACACTAATGCACCGGATCCCATCAGAACTCCGCAGTTAAGCGTGTTTGGGCGAGAGTAGTACTAGGATGGGTGACCTCCTGGGAAGTCCTCGTGTTGCACCCCTCTCTTTTTCTTCGGATTTTTTTTGTCGTTTACGTCGGTCCAGCACGCTCGCTTCGCAGGCTTAGTCTGCCCCAGGCCAAAAATACGAGCCGCTGATCTCGTTTTGGGCGCTAATTTGGTGGCGGCGATCTCGAAATGCCCTCGGGCTGCAGCTCCCTGGTGTTAGAGTGCATCGCTGCATTCGGATCCTTTATAAGGATTTAACGCGCTTATGCTGATGGGTGCGATCATACCAACACTAATGCACCGGATCCCATCAGAACTCCGCAGTTAAGCGTGTTTGGGCGAGAGTAGTACTAGGATGGGTGACCTCCTGGGAAGTCCTCGTGTTGCACCCCTCTCTTTTTCTTCGGATTTTTTTTGTCGTTTACGTCGGTCCAGCACGCTCGCTTCGCAGGCTTAGTCTGCCCCAGGCCAAAAATACGAGCCGCTGATCTCGTTTTGGGCGCTAATTTGGTGGCGGCGATCTCGAAATGCCCTCGGGCTGCAGCTCCCTGGTGTTAGAGTGCATCGCTGCATTCGGATCCTTTATAAGGATTTAACGCGCTTATGCTGATGGGTGCGATCATACCAACACTAATGCACCGGATCCCATCAGAACTCCGCAGTTAAGCGTGTTTGGGCGAGAGTAGTACTAGGATGGGTGACCTCCTGGGAAGTCCTCGTGTTGCACCCCTCTCTTTTTCTTCGGATTTTTTTTGTCGTTTACGTCGGTCCAGCACGCTCGCTTCGCAGGCTTAGTCTGCCCCAGGCCAAAAATACGAGCCGCTGATCTCGTTTTGGGCGCTAATTTGGTGGCGGCGATCTCGAAATGCCCTCGGGCTGCAGCTCCCTGGTGTTAGAGTGCATCGCTGCATTCGGATCCTTTATAAGGATTTAACGCGCTTATGCTGATGGGTGCGATCATACCAACACTAATGCACCGGATCCCATCAGAACTCCGCAGTTAAGCGTGTTTGGGCGAGAGTAGTACTAGGATGGGTGACCTCCTGGGAAGTCCTCGTGTTGCACCCCTCTCTTTTTCTTCGGATTTTTTTTGTCGTTTACGTCGGTCCAGCACGCTCGCTTCGCAGGCTTAGTCTGCCCCAGGCCAAAAATACGAGCCGCTGATCTCGTTTTGGGCGCTAATTTGGTGGCGGCGATCTCGAAATGCCCTCGGGCTGCAGCTCCCTGGTGTTAGAGTGCATCGCTGCATTCGGATCCTTTATAAGGATTTAACGCGCTTATGCTGATGGGTGCGATCATACCAACACTAATGCACCGGATCCCATCAGAACTCCGCAGTTAAGCGTGTTTGGGCGAGAGTAGTACTAGGATGGGTGACCTCCTGGGAAGTCCTCGTGTTGCACCCCTCTCTTTTTCTTCGGATTTTTTTTGTCGTTTACGTCGGTCCAGCACGCTCGCTTCGCAGGCTTAGTCTGCCCCAGGCCAAAAATACGAGCCGCTGATCTCGTTTTGGGCGCTAATTTGGTGGCGGCGATCTCGAAATGCCCTCGGGCTGCAGCTCCCTGGTGTTAGAGTGCATCGCTGCATTCGGATCCTTTATAAGGATTTAACGCGCTTATGCTGATGGGTGCGATCATACCAACACTAATGCACCGGATCCCATCAGAACTCCGCAGTTAAGCGTGTTTGGGCGAGAGTAGTACTAGGATGGGTGACCTCCTGGGAAGTCCTCGTGTTGCACCCCTCTCTTTTTCTTCGGATTTTTTTTGTCGTTTACGTCGGTCCAGCACGCTCGCTTCGCAGGCTTAGTCTGCCCCAGGCCAAAAATACGAGCCGCTGATCTCGTTTTGGGCGCTAATTTGGTGGCGGCGATCTCGAAATGCCCTCGGGCTGCAGCTCCCTGGTGTTAGAGTGCATCGCTGCATTCGGATCCTTTATAAGGATTTAACGCGCTTATGCTGATGGGTGCGATCATACCAACACTAATGCACCGGATCCCATCAGAACTCCGCAGTTAAGCGTGTTTGGGCGAGAGTAGTACTAGGATGGGTGACCTCCTGGGAAGTCCTCGTGTTGCACCCCTCTCTTTTTCTTCGGATTTTTTTTGTCGTTTACGTCGGTCCAGCACGCTCGCTTCGCAGGCTTAGTCTGCCCCAGGCCAAAAATACGAGCCGCTGATCTCGTTTTGGGCGCTAATTTGGTGGCGGCGATCTCGAAATGCCCTCGGGCTGCAGCTCCCTGGTGTTAGAGTGCATCGCTGCATTCGGATCCTTTATAAGGATTTAACGCGCTTATGCTGATGGGTGCGATCATACCAACACTAATGCACCGGATCCCATCAGAACTCCGCAGTTAAGCGTGTTTGGGCGAGAGTAGTACTAGGATGGGTGACCTCCTGGGAAGTCCTCGTGTTGCACCCCTCTCTTTTTCTTCGGATTTTTTTTGTCGTTTACGTCGGTCCAGCACGCTCGCTTCGCAGGCTTAGTCTGCCCCAGGCCAAAAATACGAGCCGCTGATCTCGTTTTGGGCGCTAATTTGGTGGCGGCGATCTCGAAATGCCCTCGGGCTGCAGCTCCCTGGTGTTAGAGTGCATCGCTGCATTCGGATCCTTTATAAGGATTTAACGCGCTTATGCTGATGGGTGCGATCATACCAACACTAATGCACCGGATCCCATCAGAACTCCGCAGTTAAGCGTGTTTGGGCGAGAGTAGTACTAGGATGGGTGACCTCCTGGGAAGTCCTCGTGTTGCACCCCTCTCTTTTTCTTCGGATTTTTTTTGTCGTTTACGTCGGTCCAGCACGCTCGCTTCGCAGGCTTAGTCTGCCCCAGGCCAAAAATACGAGCCGCTGATCTCGTTTTGGGCGCTAATTTGGTGGCGGCGATCTCGAAATGCCCTCGGGCTGCAGCTCCCTGGTGTTAGAGTGCATCGCTGCATTCGGATCCTTTATAAGGATTTAACGCGCTTATGCTGATGGGTGCGATCATTCATCCAACACTAATGCACCGGATCCCATCAGAACTCCGCAGTTAAGCGTGTTTGGGGCGAGAGTAGTACTAGGATGGGTGACCTCCTGGGAAGTCCCTCGTGTTGCACCCCTCTCTTTTTCTTCGGATTTTTTTTGGTCGTTTACGTCGGTCCCAGCACGCTCGCTTCGCAGGCTTAGTCTGCCCCAGGCCAAAAATACGAGCCGCTGATCTCGTTTTGGGCGCTAATTTGGTGGCGGCGATCTCGAATGCCCTCGGGCTGCAGCTCCCTGGTGTTAGAGTGCATCGCTGCATTCGATCCTTTATAAGGATTTAACGCGCTTATGCTGATGGGTGCGATCATACCAACACTAATGCACCGGATCCATCAGAACTCCGCAGTTAAGCGTGTTTGGGCGAGAGTAGTACTAGGATGGGTGACCTCCTGGGAAGTCCTCGTGTTGCACCCCTCTCTTTTTCTTCGGATTTTTTTTGTCGTTTACGTCGGTCCAGCACGCTCGCTTCGCAGGCTTAGTCTGCCCCAGGCCAAAAATACGAGCCGCTGATCTCGTTTTGGGCGCTAATTTGGTGGCGGCGATCTCGAAATGCCCTCGGGCTGCAGCTCCTGGTGTTAGAGTGCATCGCTGCATTCGGATCCTTTATAAGGATTTAACGCGCTTATGCTGATGGGTGCGATCATACCAACACTAATGCACCGGATCCCATCAGAACTCCGCAGTTAAGCGTGTTTGGGCGAGAGTAGTACTAGGATGGTGACCTCCTGGGAAGTCCTCGTGTTGCACCCCTCTCTTTTTCTTCGGATTTTTTTTGTCGTTTACGTCGGTCCAGCACGCTCGCTTCGCAGGCTTAGTCTGCCCCAGGCCAAAAATACGAGCCCGCTGATCTCGTTTGGGCGCTAATTTGGTGGCGGCGATCTCGAAATGCCCTCGGCCTGCAGCTCCCTGGTGTTAGAGTGCATCGCTGCATTCGGATCCTTTATAAGGATTTAACGCGCTTATGCTGATGGGTGCGATCATACCAACACTAATGCACCGGATCCCATCAGAACTCCGCAGTTAAGCGTGTTTGGCGAGAGTAGTACTAGGATGGGTGACCTCCTGGGAAGTCCTCGTGTTGCACCCCCTCTCTTTTTCTTCGGATTTTTTTGTCGTTACGTCGGTCCAGCACGCTCTCGCTTCGCAGGCTTAGTCTGCCCAGGCCAAAAATACGAGCCGCTGATCTCGTTTTGGGCGCTAATTTGGTGGCGGCGATCTCGAAATGCCCTCGGGCTGCAGCTCCCTGGTGTTAGAGTGCATCGCTGCATTCGGATCCTTTATAAGGATTTAACGCGCTTATGCTGATGGGTGCGATCATACCAACACTAATGCACCGGATCCCATCAGAACTCCGCAGTTAAGCGTGTTTGGGCGAGAGTAGTACTAGGATGGGTGACCTCCTGGGAAGTCCTCGTGTTGCACCCCTCTCTTTTTCTTCGGATTTTTTTTGTCGTTTACGTCGGTCCAGCACGCTCGCTTCGCAGGCTTAGTCTGCCCCAGGCCAAAAATACGAGCCGCTGATCTCGTTTTGGGCGCTAATTTGGTGGCGGCGATCTCGAAATGCCCTCGGGCTGCAGCTCCCTGGTGTTAGAGTGCATCGCTGCATTCGGATCCTTTATAAGGATTTAACGCGCTTATGCTGATGGGTGCGATCATACCAACACTAATGCACCGGATCCCATCAGAACTCCGCAGTTAAGCGTGTTTGGGCGAGAGTAGTACTAGGATGGGTGACCTCCTGGGAAGTCTCGTGTTGCACCCCTCTCTTTTTCTTCGGATTTTTTTTGTCGTTTACGTCGGTCCAGCACGCTCGCTTCGCAGGCTTAGTCTGCCCCAGGCCAAAAATACGAGCCGCTGATCTCGTTTTGGGCGCTAATTTGGTGGCGGCGATCTCGAAATGCCCTCCGGGCTGCAGCTCCCTGGTGTTAGAGTGCATCGCTGCATTCGGATCCTTTATAAGGATTTAACGCGCTTATGCTGATGGGTGCGATCATACCAACACTAATGCACCGGATCCCATCAGAACTCCGCAGTTAAGCGTGTTTGGGCGAGAGTAGTACTAGGATGGGTGACCTCCTGGGAAGTCCTCGTGTTGCACCCCTCTCTTTTTCTTCGGATTTTTTTTGTCGTTTACGTCGGTCCAGCACGCTCGCTTCGCAGGCTTAGTCTGCCCCAGGCCAAAAATACGAGCCGCTGATCTCGTTTTGGGCGCTAATTTGGTGGCGGCGATCTCGAAATGCCCTCGGGCTGCAGCTCCCTGGTGTTAGAGTGCATCGCTGCATTCGGATCCTTTATAAGGATTTAACGCGCTTATGCTGATGGGTGCGATCATACCAACACTAATGCACCGGATCCCATCAGAACTCCGCAGTTAAGCGTGTTTGGGCGAGAGTAGTACTAGGATGGGTGACCTCCTGGGAAGTCCTCGTGTTGCACCCCTCTCTTTTTCTTCGGATTTTTTTGTCGTTTACGTCGGTCCAGCACGCTCGCTTCGCAGGCTTAGTCTGCCCCAGGCCAAAAATACGAGCCGCTGATCTCGTTTTGGGCGCTAATTTGGTGGCGGCGATCTCGAAATGCCCTCGGGCTGCAGCTCCCTGGTGTTAGAGTGCATCGCTGCATTCGGATCCTTTATAAGGATTTAACGCGCTTATGCTGATGGGTGCGATCATACCAACACTAATGCACCGGATCCCATCAGAACTCCGCAGTTAAGCGTGTTTGGGCAGAGAGTAGTACTAGGATGGGTGACCTCCTGGGAAGTCCTCGTGTTGCACCCCTCTCTTTTCTTCGGATTTTTTTTGTCGTTTACGTCGGTCCAGCACGCTCGCTTCGCAGGCTTAGTCTGCCCAGGCCAAAAATACGAGCCGCTGATCTCGTTTTGGGCGCTAATTTGGTGGCGGCGATCTCGAAATGCCCTCGGGCTGCAGCTCCCTGGTGTTAGAGTGCATCGCTGCATTCGGATCTTTATAAGGATTTAACGCGCTTATGCTGATGGGTGCGATCATACCAAGCACTAATGCACCGGATCCCATCAGAACTCCGCAGTTAAGCGTGTTTGGGCGAGAGTAGTACTAGGATGGGTGACCTCCTGGGAAGTCCTCGTGTTTGCACCCCTCTCTTTTTCTTCGGATTTTTTTTGTCGTTTACGTCGGTCCAGCACGCTCGCTTCGCAGGCTTAGTCTGCCCCAGGCCAAAATACGAGCCGCTGATCTCGTTTTGGGCGCTAATTTGGTGGCGGCGATCTCGAAATGCCCTCGGGCTGCAGCTCCCTGGTGTTAGAGTGCATCGCTGCATTCGGATCCTTTATAAGGATTTAACGCGCTTATGCTGATGGGTGCGATCATACCAACACTAATGCACCGGATCCCATCAGAACTCCGCAGTTAAGCGTGTTTGGGCGAGAGTAGTACTAGGATGGGTGACCTCCTGGGAAGTCCTCGTGTTGCACCCCTCTCTTTTTCTTCGGATTTTTTTTGTCGTTTACGTCGGTCCAGCACGCTCGCTTCGCAGGCTTAGTCTGCCCCAGGCCAAAAATACGAGCCGCTGATCTCGTTTTGGGCGCTAATTTGGTGGCGGCGATCTCGAAATGCCCTCGGGCTGCAGCTCCCTGGTGTTAGAGTGCATCGCTGCATTCGGATCCTTTATAAGGATTTAACGCGCTTATGCTGATGGGTGCGATCATACCAACACTAATGCACCGGATCCCATCAGAACTCCGCAGTTAAGCGTGTTTGGGCGAGAGTAGTACTAGGATGGGTGACCTCCTGGGAAGTCCTCGTGTTGCACCCCTCTCTTTTTCTTCGGATTTTTTTTGTCGTTTACGTCGGTCCAGCACGCTCGCTTCGCAGGCTTAGTCTGCCCCAGGCCAAAAATACGAGCCGCTGATCTCGTTTTGGGCGCTAATTTGGTGGCGGCGATCTCGAAATGCCCTCGGGCTGCAGCTCCCTGTGTTAGAGTGCATCGCTGCATTCGGATCCTTTATAAGGATTTACGCGCTTATGCTGATGGGTGCGATCATACCAACACTAATGCACCGGATCCCATCAGAACTCCGCAGTTAAGCGTGTTTGGGCGAGAGTAGTACTAGGATGGGTGACCTCCTGGGAAGTCCTCGTGTTGCACCCCTCTCTTTCTTCTTCGGATTTTTTTGTCGTTTACCGGTCGGTCCAGCACGCTCGCTTCGCAGGCTTAGTCTGCCCCAGGCCAAAAATACGAGCCGCTGATCTCGTTTTGGGCGCTAATTTGGTGCGGCGATCTCGAAATGCCCTCAGGGCTGCAGCTCCTGGTGTTAGAGTGCATCGCTGCATTCGGATCCTTTATAAGGATTTAACGCGCTTATGCTGATGGGTGCGATCATACCAACATAATGCACCGGATCCATCAGAACTCCGCAGTTAAGCGTGTTTGGGCGAGAGTAGTACTAGGATGGGTGACCTCCTGGGAAGTCCTCGTGTTGCACCCCTCTCTTTTTCTTCGGATTTTTTTTGTCGTTTACGTCGGTCCAGCACGCTCGCTTCGCAGGCTTAGTCTGCCCCAGGCCAAAAATACGAGCCGCTGATCTCGTTTTGGGCGCTAATTTGGTGGCGGCGATCTCGAAATGCCCTCGGGCTGCAGCTCCTGGTGTTAGAGTGCATCGCTGCATTCGGTTCCTTTATAAGGATTTAACGCGCTTATGCTGATGGGTGCGATCATACCAACACTAATGCACCGGATCCCATCAGAACTCCGCAGTTAAGCGTGTTTGGGCGAGTAGTACTAGGATGGGTGACCTCCTGGGAAGTCCTCGTGTTGCACCCCTCTCTTTTTCTTCGGATTTTTTTTTGTCGTTTACGTCGGTCCAGCCACGCTCGCTTCGCAGGCTTAGTCTGCCCCAGGCCAAAAATACGAGCCGCTGATCTCGTTTTGGGCGCTAATTGGTGGCGGCGATCTCGAAATGCCCTCGGGCTGCAGCTCCCTGGTGTTAGAGTGCATCGCTGCATTCGGATCCTTTATAAGGATTTAACGCGCTTATGCTGATGGGTGCGATCATACCAACACTAATGCACCGGATCCCATCAGAACTCCGCAGTTAAGCGTGTTTGGGCGAGAGTAGTACTAGGATGGGTGACCTCCTGGGAAGTCCTCGTGTTGCACCCCCTCTCTTTTTCTTCGGATTTTTTTTGTCGTTTACGTCGGTCCAGCACGCTCGCTTCGCAGGCTTAGTCTGCCCCAGGCCAAAAATACGAGCCAGCTGATCTCGTTTTGGGCGCTAATTTGGTGGCGGCGATCTCGAAATGCCCTCGGGCTGCAGCTCCCTGGTGTTAGAGTGCATCGCTGCATTCGGATCCTTTATAAGGATTTAACGCGCTTATGCTGATGGGTGCGATCATACCAACACTAATGCACCGGATCCCATCAGAACTCCGCAGTTAAGCGTGTTTTGGGCGAGAGTAGTACTAGGATGGGTGACCTCCTGGGAAGTCCTCGTGTTGCAACCCCTCTCTTTTTCTTCGGATTTTTTTTGTCGTTTACGTCGGTCCAGCACGCTCGCTTCGCAGGCTTAGTCTGCCCCAGGCCAAAAATACGAGCCGCTGATCTCGTTTTGGGCGCTAATTTGGTGGCGGCGATCTCGAAATGCCCTCGGGCTGCAGCTCCCTGGTGTTAGAGTGCATCGCTGCATTCGGATCCTTTATAAGGATTTAACGCGCTTATGCTGATGGGTGCGATCATACCAACACTAATGCACCCGGATCCCATCAGAACTCCGCAGTTAAGCGTGTTTGGGCGAGAGTAGTACTAGGATGGGTGACCTCCTGGGAAGTCCTCGTGTTGCACCCCTCTCTTTTTCTTCGGATTTTTTTTGTCGTTTACCGTCGGTCAGCACGCTCGCTTCGCAGGCTTAGTCTGCCCCAGGCCAAAAATACGAGCCGCTGATCTCGTTTTGGGCGCTAATTTGGTGGCGGCGATCTCGTAATGCCCTCGGCTGCAGCTCCCTGGTGTTAGAGTGCATCGCTGCATTCGGATCCTTTATAAGGATTTAACGCGCTTATGCTGATGGGTGCGATCATACCAACACTAATGCACCGGATCCCATCAGAACTCCGCAGTTAAGCGTGTTTGGGCGAGAGTAGTACTAGGATGGGTGACCTCCTGGGAAGTCCTCGTGTTGCACCCCTCTCTTTTTCTTCGGATTTTTTTTGTCGTTTACGTCGGTCCAGCACGCTCGCTCGCAGGCTTAGTCTGCCCCAGGCCAAAAATACGAGCCGCTGATCTCGTTTTGGCGCTAATTTGGTGGCGGCGATCTCGAAATGCCCTCGGGCTGCAGCTCCCTGGTGTTAGAGTGCATCGCTGCATTCGGATCCTTTATAAGGATTTAACGCGCTTATGCTGATGGGTGCGATCATACCAACACTAATGCACCGGATCCCATCAGAACTCCGCAGTTAAGCGTGTTTGGGCGAGAGTAGTACTAGGATGGGTGACCTCCTGGGAAGTCCTCGTGTTGCACCCCTCTCTTTTTCTTCGGATTTTTTTTGTCGTTTACGTCGGTCCAGCCGCTCGCTTCGCAGGCTTAGTCCTGCCCCAGGCCAAAAATACGAGCCGCTGATCTCGTTTTGGGCGCTAATTTGGTGGCGGCGATCTCGAAATGCCCTCGCGGGCTGCAGCTCCCTGGTGTTAGAGTGCATCGCTGCATTCGGATCCTTTATAAGGATTTAACGCGCTTATGCTGATGGGTGCGATCATACCAACACTAATGCACCGGATCCCATCAGAACTCCGCAGTTAAGCGTGTTTGGGCGAGAGTAGTACTAGGATGGGTGACCTCCTGGGAAGTCCTCGTGTTGCACCCCTCTCTTTTTCTTCGGATTTTTTTTGTCGTTTACGTCGGTCCAGCACGCTCGCTTCGCAGGCTTAGTCTGCCCCAGGCCAAAAATACGAGCCGCTGATCTCGTTTTGGGCGCTAATTTGGTGGCGGCGATCTCGAAATGCCCTCGGGCTGCAGCTCCCTGGTGTTAGAGTGCATCGCTGCATTCGGATCCTTTATAAGGATTTAACGCGCTTATGCTGATGGGTGCGATCATACCAACACTAATGCACCGGATCCCATCAGAACTCCGCAGTTAAGCGTGTTTGGCGAGAGTAGTACTAGGATGGGTGACCTCCTGGGAAGTCCTCGTGTTGCACCCCTCTCTTTTTCTTCGGATTTTTTTTGTCGTTTACGTCGGTCCAGCACGCTCGCTTCGCAGGCTTAGTCTGCCCCAGGCCAAAAATACGAGCCGCTGATCTCGTTTTGGGCGCTAATTTGGTGGCGGCGATCTCGAAATGCCCTCGGGCTGCAGCTCCCTGGTGTTAGAGTGCATCGCTGCATTCGGATCCTTTATAAGGATTTAACGCGCTTATGCTGATGGGTGCGATCATACCAACACTAATGCACCGGATCCCATCAGAACTCCGCAGTTAAGCGTGTTTGGGCGAGAGTAGTACTAGGATGGGTGACCTCCTGGGAAGTCCTCGTGTTGCACCCCTCTCTTTTTCTTCGGATTTTTTTTGTCGTTTACGTCGGTCCAGCACGCTCGCTTCGCAGGCTTAGTCTGCCCCAGGCCAAAAATACGAGCCGCTGATCTCGTTTTGGGCGCTAATTTGGTGGCGGCGATCTCGAAATGCCCTCGGGCTGCAGCTCCCTGGTGTTAGAGTGCATCGCTGCATTCGGATCCTTTATAAGGATTTAACGCGCTTATGCTGATGGGTGCGATCATACCAACACTATGCACCGGATCCCATCAGAACTCCGCAGTTAAGCGTGTTTGGGCGAGAGTAGTACTAGGATGGGTGACCTCCTGGGAAGTCCTCGTGTTGCACCCCTCTCTTTTTTCTTCGGATTTTTTTTGTCGTTTACGTCGGTCCAGCACGCTCGCTTCGCAGGCTTAGTCTGCCCAGGCCAAAAATACGAGCCGCTGATCTCGTTTTGGGCGCTAATTGGTGGCGGCGATCTCGAAATGCCCCGGGCTGCAGCTCCCTGGTGTTAGAGTGCATCGCTGCATTCGGATCCTTTATAAGGATTTAACGCGCTTATGCTGATGGGTGCGATCATACCAACACTAATGCACCGGATCCCATCAGAACTCCGCAGTTAAGCGTGTTTGGGCGAGAGTAGTACTAGGATGGGTGACCTCCTGGGAAGTCCTCGTGTTGCACCCCTCTCTTTTTCTTCGGATTTTTTTGTCGTTTACGTCGGTCCAGCACGCTCGCTTCGCAGGCTTAGTCTGCCCCAGGCCCAAAAATACGAGCCGCTGATCTCGTTTTGGGCGCTAATTTGGTGGCGGCGATCTCGAAATGCCCTCGGGCTGCAGCTCCCTGGTGTTAGAGTGCATCGCTGCATTCGGATCCTTTATAAGGATTTAACGCGCTTATGCTGATGGTGCGATCATACCAACACTAATGCACCGGATCCATCAGAACTCCGCAGTTAAGCGTGTTTGGGCGAGAGTAGTACTAGGATGGGTGACCTCCTGGGAAGTCCTCGTGTTGCACCCCTCTCTTTTTCTTCGGATTTTTTTTGTCGTTTACGTCGGTCCAGCACGCTCGCTTCGCAGGCTTAGTCTGCCCCAGGCCAAAAATACGAGCCGCTGATCTCGTTTTGGGCGCTAATTTGGTGGCGGCGATCTCGAAATGCCCTCGGGCTGCAGCTCCCTGGTGTTAGAGTGCATCGCTGCATTCGGATCCTTTATAAGGATTTAACGCGCTTATGCTGATGGGTGCGATCATACCAACACTAATGCACCGGATCCCATCAGAACTCCGCAGTTAAGCGTGTTTGGGCGAGAGTAGTACTAGGATGGGTGACCTCCTGGGAAGTCCTCGTGTTGCACCCCTCTCTTTTTCTTCGGATTTTTTTTGTCGTTTACGTCGGTCCAGCACGCTCGCTTCGCAGGCTTAGTCTGCCCCAGGCCAAAATACGAGCCGCTGATCTCGTTTTGGGCGCTAATTTGGTGGCGGCGATCTCGAAATGCCCTCGGGCTGCAGCTCCCTGGTGTTAGAGTGCATCGCTGCATTCGGATCCTTTATAAGGATTTAACGCGCTTATGCTGATGGGTGCGATCATACCAACACTAATGCACCGGATCCCATCAGAACTCCGCAGTTAAGCGTGTTTGGGCGAGAGTAGTACTAGGATGGGTGACCTCCTGGGAAGTCCTCGTGTTGCACCCCTCTCTTTTTCTTCGGATTTTTTTTGTCGTTTACGTCGGTCCAGCACGCTCGCTTCGCAGGCTTAGTCTGCCCCAGGCCAAAAATACGAGCCGCTGATCTCGTTTTGGGCGCTAATTTGGTGGCGGCGATCTCGAAATGCCCTCGGGCTGCAGCTCCCTGGTGTTAGAGTGCATCGCTGCATTCGGATCCTTTATAAGGATTTAACGCGCTTATGCTGATGGGTGCGATCATACCAACACTAATGCACCGGATCCATCAGAACTCCGCAGTTAAGCGTGTTGGGCGAGAGTAGTACTAGGATGGGTGACCTCCTGGGAAGTCCTCGTGTTGCACCCCTCTCTTTTTCTTCGGATTTTTTTTGTCGTTTACCGTCGGTCCAGCACGCTCGCATTCGCAGGCTTAGTCTGCCCCAGGCCAAAAATACGAGCCGCTGATCTCGTTTTGGGCGCTAATTGGTGGCGGCGATCTCGAAATGCCCTCGGGCTGCAGCTCCCTGGTGTTAGAGTGCATCGCTGCATTCGGATCCTTTTATAAGGATTTAACGCGCTTAGCTGATGGGTGCGATCATACCAACACTAATGCACCGGATCCCATCAGAACTCCGCAGTTAAGCGTGTTTGGGCGAGAGTAGTACTAGGATGGGTGACCTCCTGGGAAGTCCTCGGTGTTGCACCCCTCTCTTTTTCTTCGGATTTTTTTGTCGTTTACCGTCGGTCCAGCACGCTCGCTTCGCAGGCTTAGTCTGCCCCAGGCCAAAAATACGAGCCGCTGATCTCGTTTTGGGCGCTAATTTGGTGGCGGCGATCTCGAAATGCCCTCGGGCTGCCAGCTCCCTGGTGTTAGAGTGCATCGCTGCATTCGGATCCTTTATAAGGATTTAACGCGCTTATGCTGATGGGTGCGATCATACCAACACTAATGCAACCGGATCCCATCAGAACTCCGCAGTTAAGCGTGTTTGGGCGAGAGTAGTACTAGGATGGGTGACCTCCTGGGAAGTCCTCGTGTTGCACCCCTCTCCTTTTCTTCGGATTTTTTTTGTCGTTTACGTCGGTCCAGCACGCTCGCTTCGCAGGCTTAGTCTGCCCCAGGCCAAAAATACGAGCCGCTGATCTCGTTTTGGGCGCTAATTTGGTGGCGGCGATCTCGAAATGCCCTCGGGCTGCAGCTCCCTGGTGTTAGAGTGCATCGCTGCATTCGGATCCTTATAAGGATTTAACGCGCTTATGCTGATGGGTGCGATCATACCAACACTAATGCAACGGATCCCATCAGAACTCCGCAGTTAAGCGTGTTTGGCGAGAGTAGTACTAGGATGGGTGACCTCCTGGGAAGTCCTCGTGTTGCACCCCTCTCTTTTTCTTCGGATTTTTTTTGTCGTTTACGTCGGTCCAGCACGCTCGCTTCGCAGGCTTAGTCTGCCCCAGGCCAAAAATACGAGCCGCTGATCTCGTTTTGGGCGCTAATTTGGTGGCGGCGATCTCGAAATGCCCTCGGGCTGCAGCTCCCTGGTGTTAGAGTGCATCGCTGCATTCGGATCCTTTATAAGGATTAACGCGCTTATGCTGATGGGTGCGATCATACCAACACTAATGCACCGGATCCATCAGAACTCCGCAGTTAAGCGTGTTTGGGCGAGAGTAGTACTAGGATGGGTGACCTCCTGGGAAGTCCTCGTGTTGCACCCCTCTCTTTTTCTTCGGATTTTTTTTGTCGTTTACGTCGGTCCAGCACGCTCGCTTCGCAGGCTTAGTCTGCCCCAGGCCAAAAATACGAGCCGCTGATCTCGTTTTGGGCGCTAATTGGTGGCGGCGATCTCGAAATGCCCTCGGGCTGCAGCTCCCTGGTGTTAGAGTGCAATCGCTGCATTCGGATCCTTTATAAGGATTTAACGCGCTTATGCTGATGGGTGCGATCATACCAACATAATGCACCGGATCCCATCAGAACTCCGCAGTTAAGCGTGTTTGGGCGAGAGTAGTACTAGGATGGGTGACCTCCTGGGAAGTCCTCGTGTTGCACCCCTCTCTTTTTCTTCGGATTTTTTTTGTCGTTTACGTCGGTCCAGCACGCTCGCTTCGCAGGCTTAGTCTGCCCCAGGCAAAAATACGAGCCGCTGATCTCGTTTTGGGCGCTAATTTGGTGGCGGCGATCTCGAAATGCCCTCGGGCTGCAGCTCCCTGGTGTTAGAGTGCATCGCTGCATTCGGGATCCTTTATAAGGATTTAACGCGCTTATGCTGATGGGTGCGATCATACCAACACTATGCACCGGATCCCATCAGAACTCCGCAGTTAAGCGTGTTTGGGCGAGAGTAGTACTAGGATGGGTGACCTCCTGGGAAGTCCTCGTGTTGCACCCCTCTCTTTTCTTCGGATTTTTTTTGTCGTTTACGTCGGTCCAGCACGCTCGCTTCGCAGGCTTAGTCTGCCCCAGGCCAAAAAATACGAGCCGCTGATCTCGTTTTGGGCGCTAATTTGGTGGCGGCGATCTCGAAATGCCCTCGGGCTGCAGCTCCCTGGTGTTAGAGTGCATCGCTGCATTCGGATCCTTTATAAGGATTTAACGCGCTTATGCTGATGGGTGCGATCATACCAACACTAATGCACCGGATCCCATCAGAACTCCGCAGTTAAGCGTGTTTGGGCGAGAGTAGTACTAGGATGGTGACCTCCTGGGAAGTCCTCGTGTTGCACCCCTCTCTTTTTCTTCGGATTTTTTTTGTCGTTTACGTCGGTCCAGCACGCTCGCTTCGCAGGCTTAGTCTGCCCCAGGCCAAAATACGAGCCGCTGATCTCGTTTTGGGCGCTAATTGGTGGCGGCGATCTCGAAATGCCCTCGGCTGCAGCTCCCTGGTGTTAGAGTGCATCGCTGCATTCGGATCCTTTATAAGGATTTAACGCGCTTATGCTGATGGGTGCGATCATACCAACACTAATGCACCGGATCCCATCAGAACTCCGCAGTTAAGCGTGTTTGGGCGAGAGTAGTACTAGGATGGTGACCTCCTGGGAAGTCTCGTGTTGCACCCCTCTCTTTTTCTTCGGATTTTTTTGTCGTTTACGTCGGTCCAGCACGCTCGCTTCGCAGGCTTAGTCTGCCCCAGGCCAAAAATACGAGCCGCTGATCTCGTTTGGGCGCTAATTTGGTGGCGGCGATCTCGAAATGCCCTCGGGCTGCAGCTCCCTGGTGTTAGAGTGCATCGCTGCATTCGGATCCTTTATAAGGATTTAACGCGCTTATGCTGATGGGTGCGATCATACCAACACTAATGCACCGGATCCCATCAGAACTCCGCAGTTAAGCGTGTTTGGGCGAGAGTAGTACTAGGATGGGTGACCTCCTGGGAAGTCCTCGTGTTGCACCCCTCTCTTTTTCTTCGGATTTTTTTTGTCGTTTACGTCGGTCCAGCACGCTCGCTTCGCAGGCTTAGTCTGCCCCAGGCCAAAAATACGAGCCGCTGATCTCGTTTGGGCGCTAATTTGGTGGCGGCGATCTCGAAATTGCCCTCGGGCTGCAGCTCCCTGGTGTTAGAGTGCATCGCTGCATTCGGATCCTTTATAAGGATTTAACGCGCTTATGCTGATGGGTGCGATCATACCAACACTAATGCACCGGATCCCATCAGAACTCCGCAGTTAAGCGTGTTTGGGCGAGAGTAGTACTAGGATGGGTGACCTCCTGGGAAGTCTCGTGTTGCACCCCTCTCTTTTTCTTCGGATTTTTTTTGTCGTTACGTCGGTCCAGCACGCTCGCTTCGCAGGCTTAGTCTGCCCCAGGCCAAAAATACGAGCCGCTGATCTCGTTTTGGGCGCTAATTTGGTGGCGGCGATCTCGAAATGCCTCGGGCTGCAGCTCCCTGGTGTTAGAGTGCATCGCTGCATTCGGATCCTTTATAAGGATTTAACGCGCTTATGCTGATGGGTGCGATCATACCAACACTAATGCACCGGATCCCATCAGAACTCCGCAGTTAAGCGTGTTTGGGCGAGAGTAGTACTAGGATGGGTGACCTCCTGGGAAGTCCTCGTGTTGCACCCCTCTCTTTTCTTCGGATTTTTTTTGTCGTTTACGTCGGTCCAGCACGCTCGCTTCGCAGGCTTAGTCTGCCCCAGGCCAAAAATACGAGCCGCTGATCTCGTTTTGGGCGCTAATTTGGTGGCGGCGATCTCGAAATGCCCTCGGGCTGCAGCTCCCTGGTGTTAGAGTGCATCGCTGCATTCGGATCCTTTATAAGGATTTAACGCGCTTATGCTGATGGGTGCGATCATACCAACACTAATGCACCGGATCCCATCAGAACTCCGCAGTTAAGCGTGTTTGGGCGAGAGTAGTACTAGGAGGGTGACCTCCTGGGAAGTCCTCGTGTTGCACCCCTCTCTTTTTCTTCGGATTTTTTTTGTCGTTTACGTCGGTCCAGCACGCTCGCTTCGCAGGCTTAGTCTGCCCCAGGCCAAAATACGAGCCGCTGATCTCGTTTTGGGCGCTAATTTGGTGGCGGCGATCTCGAAATGCCCTCGGGCTGCAGCTCCCTGGTGTTAGAGTGCATCGCTGCATTCGGATCCTTTATAAGGATTTAACGCGCTTATGCTGATGGGTGCGATCATACCAACACTAATGCACCGGATCCCATCAGAACTCCGCAGTTAAGCGTGTTTGGGCGAGAGTAGTACTAGGATGGGTGACCTCCTGGGAAGTCCTCGTGTTGCACCCCTCTCTTTTTCTTCGGATTTTTTTGTCGTTTACGTCGGTCCAGCACGCTCGCTTCGCAGGCTTAGTCTGCCCCAGGCCAAAAATACGAGCCGCTGATCTCGTTTTGGGCGCTAATTTGGTGGCGGCGATCTCGAAATGCCCTCGGGCTGCAGCTCCCTGGTGTTAGAGTGCATCGCTGCATTCGGATCCTTTATAAGGATTTAACGCGCTTATGCTGATGGGTGCGATCATACCAACACTAATGCACCGGATCCCATCAGAACTCCGCAGTTAAGCGTGTTTGGGCGAGAGTAGTACTAGGATGGGTGACCTCCTGGGAAGTCCTCGTGTTGCACCCCTCTCTTTTTCTTCGGATTTTTTTTGTCGTTTACGTCGGTCCAGCACGCTCGCTTCGCAGGCTTAGTCTGCCCCAGGCCAAAAATACGAGCCGCTGATCTCGTTTTGGGCGCTAATTTGTGGCGGCGATCTCGAAATGCCCTCGGGCTGCAGCTCCCTGGTGTTAGAGTGCATCGCTGCATTCGGATCCTTTATAAGGATTTAACGCGCTTATGCTGATGGGTGCGATCATACCAACACTAATGCACCGGATCCATCAGAACTCCGCAGTTAAGCGTGTTTGGGCGAGAGTAGTACAGGATGGGTGACCTCCTGGGAAGTCCTCGTGTTGCACCCTCTCTTTTTCTTCGATTTTTTTTGTCGTTTACGTCGGTCCAGCACGCTCGCTTCGCAGGCTTAGTCTGCCCCAGGCCAAAATACGAGCCGCTGATCTCGTTTTGGGCGCTAATTTGGTGGCGGCGATCTCGAAATGCCCTCGGGCTGCAGCTCCCTGGTGTTAGAGTGCATCGCTGCATTCGGATCCTTTATAAGGATTTAACGCGCTTATGCTGATGGTGCGATCATACCAACACTAATGCACCGGATCCCATCAGAACTCCGCAGTTAAGCGTGTTTGGGCGAGAGTAGTACTAGGATGGGTGACCTCCTGGGAAGTCCTCGTGTTGCACCCCTCTCTTTTTCTTCGGATTTTTTTTGTCGTTTACGTCGGTCCAGCACGCTCGCTTCGCAGGCTTAGTCTGCCCCAGGCCAAAAATACGAGCCGCTGATCGTTTTGGGCGCTAATTTGGTGGCGGCGATCTCGAAATGCCCTCGGGCTGCAGCTCCCTGGTGTTAGAGTGCATCGCTGCATCGGATCCTTTATAAGGATTTAACGCGCTTATGCTGATGGGTGCGATCATACCAACACTAATGCACCGGATCCCATCAGAACTCCGCAGTTAAGCGTGTTTGGGCGAGAGTAGTACTAGGATGGGGTGACCTCTGGAAGTCCTCGAGTTGCACCCCTCTCTTTTTCTTAGGATATTTTTTTGTCGTTTACGTCGGTCCAGCACCGCTCGCTTCGCAGGCTTAGTCTGCCCCAGGCCAAAAATACGAGCCGCTGATCTCGTTTTGGGCGCTAATTTGGTGGCGGCGATCTCGAAATGCCCTCGGGCTGCAGCTCCCTGGTGTTAGAGTGCATCGCTGCATTCGGATCCTTTATAAGGATTTAACGCGCTTATGCTGATGGGTGCGATCATACCAACACTTAATGCACCGGATCCCATCAGAACTCCGCAGTTAAGCGTGTTTGGGCGAGAGTAGTACTAGGATGGGTGACCTCCTGGGAAGTCCTCGTGTTGCACCCCCTCTCTTTTCTTCGGATTTTTTTTGTCGTTTACGTCGGTCCAGCACGCTCGCTTCGCAGGCTTAGTCTGCCCCAGGCCAAAATACGAGCCGCTGATCTCGTTTTGGGCGCTAATTTGGTGGCGGCGATCTCGAAATGCCCTCGGGCTGCAGCTCCCTGGTGTTAGAGTGCATCGCTGCACTTCGGATCCTTTATAATGATTTAACGCGCTTATGCTGATGGGTGCGATCATACCACACTAATGCACCGGATCCCATCAGAACTCCGCAGTTAAGCGTGTTTGGGCGAGAGTAGTACTAGATGGGTGACCTCCTGGGAAGTCCTCGTGTTGCCACCCCTCTCTTTTTCTTCGGATTTTTTTTGTCGTTTACGTCGGTCCAGCACGCTCGCTTCGCAGGCTTAGTCTGCCCCAGGCCAAAAATACGAGCCGCTGATCTCGTTTTGGGCGCTAATTTGGTGGCGGCGATCTCGAAATGCCCTCGGCTGCAGCTCCTGGTGTTAGAGTGCATCGCTGCATTCGGATCCTTTATAAGGATTTAACGCGCTTATGCTGATGGGTGCGATCATACCAACACTAATGCACCGGATCCCATCAGAACTCCGCAGTTAAGCGTGTTTGGGCGAGAGTGAGTACTAGGATGGGTGACCTCCTGGGAAGTCCTCGTGTTGCACCCCTCTCTTTTCTTCGGATTTTTTTTGTCGTTTACGTCGGTCCAGCACGCTCGCTTCGCAGGCTTAGTCTGCCCCAGGCCAAAAATACGAGCGCTGATCTCGTTTTGGGCGCTAATTTGGTGGCGGCGATCTCGAAATGCCCTCGGGCTGCAGCTCCCTGGTGTTAGAGTGCATCGCTGCTTTCGGATCCTTTATAAGGATTTAACGCGCTTATGCTGATGGGTGCGATCATACCAACACTATGCACCGGATCCATCAGAACTCCGCAGTTAAGCGTGTTTGGGCGAGAGTAGTACTAGGATGGGTGACCTCCTGGAAGTCCTCGTGTTGCACCCCTCTCTTTTTCTTCGGATTTTTTTTGTCGTTTACGTCGGTCCAGCACGCTCGCTTCGCAGGCTTAGTCTGCCCCAGGCCAAAAATACGAGCCGCTGATCTCGTTTTGGGCGCTAATTTGGTGGCGGCGATCTCGAAATGCCCTCGGGCTGCAGCTCCCTGGTGTTAGAGTGCATCGCTGCATTCGGATCCTTTATAAGGATTTAACGCGCTTATGCTGATGGGTGCGATCATACCAACACTAATGCACCGGATCCCATCAGAACTCCGCAGTTTAGCGTGTTTGGGCGAGAGTAGTACTAGGATGGGTGACCTCCTGGAAGTCCTCGTGTTGCACCCCTCTCTTTTCTTCGGATTTTTTTTGTCGTTTACGTCGGTCCAGCACGCTCGCTTCGCAGGCTTAGTCTGCAGGCCAAAAATACGAGCCGCTGATCTCGTTTTGGGCGCTAATTTGGTGGCGGCGATCTCGAAATGCCCTCGGGCTGCAGCTCCCTGGTGTTAGAGTGCATCGCTGCATTCGGATCCTTTATAAGGATTTAACGCGCTTATGCTGATGGGTGCGATCATACCAACACTAATGCACCGGATCCCATCAGAACTCCGCAGTTAAGCGTGTTTGGGCGAGAGTAGTACTAGGATGGGTGACCTCCTGGGAAGTCCTCGTGTTGCACCCCTCTCTTTTTCTTCGGATTTTTTTTGTCGTATACGTCGGTCCAGCACGCTCGCTTCGCAGGCTTAGTCTGCCCCAGGCCAAAAATACGAGCCGCTGATCTCGTTTTGGGCGCTAATTTGGTGGCGGCGATCTCGAAATGCCCTCGGGCTGCAGCTCCCTGGTGTTAGAGTGCATCGCTGCATTCGGATCCTTTATAAGGATTTAACGCGCTTATGCTGATGGGTGCGATCATACCAACACTAATGCACCGGATCCCATCAGAACTCCGCAGTTAAGCGTGTTTGGGCGAGAGTAGTACTAGGATGGGTGACCTCCTGGGAAGTCCTCGTGTTGCACCCCTCTCTTTTTCTTCGGATTTTTTTTGTCGTTTACGTCGGTCCAGCACGCTCGCTTCGCAGGCTTAGTCTGCCCCAGGCCAAAAATACGAGCCGCTGATCTCGTTTTGGGCGCTAATTTGGTGGCGGCGATCTCGAAATGCCCTCGGGCTGCAGCTCCCTGGTGTTAGAGTGCATCGCTGCATTCGGATCCTTTATAAGGATTTAACGCGCTTATGCTGATGGGTGCGATCATACCAACACTAATGCACCGGATCCCATCAGAACTCCGCAGTTAAGCGTGTTTGGGCGAGAGTAGTACTAGGATGGGTGACCTCCTGGGAAGTCCTCGTGTTGCACCCCTCTCTTTTTCTTCGGATTTTTTTTGTCGTTTACGTCGGTCCAGCACGCTCGCTTCGCAGGCTTAGTCTGCCCCAGGCCAAAAATACGAGCCGCTGATCTCGTTTTGGGCGCTAATTTGGTGGCGGCGATCTCGAAATGCCCTCGGGCTGCAGCTCCCTGGTGTTAGAGTGCATCGCTGCATTCGGATCCTTTATAAGGATTTAACGCGCTTATGCTGATGGGTGCGATCATACCAACACTAATGCACCGGATCCCATCAGAACTCCGCAGTTAAGCGTGTTTGGGCGAGAGTAGTACTAGGATGGGTGACCTCCTGGGAAGTCCTCGTGTTGCACCCCTCTCTTTTTCTTCGGATTTTTTTTGTCGTTTACGTCGGTCCAGCACGCTCGCTTCGCAGGCTTAGTCTGCCCCAGGCCAAAAATACGAGCCGCTGATCTCGTTTTGGGCGCTAATTTGGTGGCGGCGATCTCGAAATGCCCTCGGGCTGCAGCTCCCTGGTGTTAGAGTGCATCGCTGCATTCGGATCCTTTATAAGGATTTAACGCGCTTATGCTGATGGGTGCGATCATACCAACACTAATGCACCGGATCCCATCAGAACTCCGCAGTTAAGCGTGTTTGGGCGAGAGTAGTACTAGGATGGGTGACCTCCTGGGAAGTCCTCGTGTTGCACCCCTCTCTTTTTCTTCGGATTTTTTTTGTCGTTTACGTCGGTCCAGCACGCTCGCTTCGCAGGCTTAGTCTGCCCCAGGCCAAAAATACGAGCCGCTGATCTCGTTTTGGGCGCTAATTTGGTGGCGGCGATCTCGAAATGCCCTCGGGCTGCAGCTCCCTGGTGTTAGAGTGCATCGCTGCATTCGGATCCTTTATAAGGATTTAACGCGCTTATGCTGATGGGTGCGATCATACCAACACTAATGCACCGGATCCCATCAGAACTCCGCAGTTAAGCGTGTTTGGGCGAGAGTAGTACTAGGATGGGTGACCTCCTGGGAAGTCCTCGTGTTGCACCCCTCTCTTTTTCTTCGGATTTTTTTTGTCGTTTACGTCGGTCCAGCACGCTCGCTTCGCAGGCTTAGTCTGCCCCAGGCCAAAAATACGAGCCGCTGATCTCGTTTTGGGCGCTAATTTGGTGGCGGCGATCTCGAAATGCCCTCGGGCTGCAGCTCCCTGGTGTTAGAGTGCATCGCTGCATTCGGATCCTTTATAAGGATTTAACGCGCTTATGCTGATGGGTGCGATCATACCAACACTAATGCACCGGATCCCATCAGAACTCCGCAGTTAAGCGTGTTTGGGCGAGAGTAGTACTAGGATGGGTGACCTCCTGGGAAGTCCTCGTGTTGCACCCCTCTCTTTTTCTTCGGATTTTTTTTGTCGTTTACGTCGGTCCAGCACGCTCGCTTCGCAGGCTTAGTCTGCCCCAGGCCAAAAATACGAGCCGCTGATCTCGTTTTGGGCGCTAATTTGGTGGCGGCGATCTCGAAATGCCCTCGGGCTGCAGCTCCCTGGTGTTAGAGTGCATCGCTGCATTCGGATCCTTTATAAGGATTTAACGCGCTTATGCTGATGGGTGCGATCATACCAACACTAATGCACCGGATCCCATCAGAACTCCGCAGTTAAGCGTGTGTTGGGCGAGAGTAGTACTAGGATGGGTGACCTCCTGGGAAGTCCTCGTGTTGCACCCCTCTCTTTTTCTTCGGATTTTTTTTGTCGTTTACGTCGGTCCAGCACGCTCGCTTCGCAGGCTTAGTCTGCCCCAGGCCAAAAATACGAGCCGCTGATCTCGTTTTGGGCGCTAATTTGGTGGCGGCGATCTCGAAATGCCCTCGGGCTGCAGCTCCCTGGTGTTAGAGTGCATCGCTGCATTCGGATCCTTTATAAGGATTTAACGCGCTTATGCTGATGGGTGCGATCATACCAACACTAATGCACCGGATCCCATCAGAACTCCGCAGTTAAGCGTGTTTGGGCGAGAGTAGTACTAGGATGGGTGACCTCCTGGGAAGTCCTCGTGTTGCACCCCTCTCTTTTTCTTCGGATTTTTTTTGTCGTTTACGTCGGTCCAGCACGCTCGCTTCGCAGGCTTAGTCTGCCCCAGGCCAAAAATACGAGCCGCTGATCTCGTTTTGGGCGCTAATTTGGTGGCGGCGATCTCGAAATGCCCTCGGGCTGCAGCTCCCTGGTGTTAGAGTGCATCGCTGCATTCGGATCCTTTATAAGGATTTAACGCGCTTATGCTGATGGGTGCGATCATACCAACACTAATGCACCGGATCCCATCAGAACTCCGCAGTTAAGCGTGTTTGGGCGAGAGTAGTACTAGGATGGGTGACCTCCTGGGAAGTCCTCGTGTTGCACCCCTCTCTTTTTCTTCGGATTTTTTTTGTCGTTTACGTCGGTCCAGCACGCTCGCTTCGCAGGCTTAGTCTGCCCCAGGCCAAAAATACGAGCCGCTGATCTCGTTTTGGGCGCTAATTTGGTGGCGGCGATCTCGAAATGCCCTCGGGCTGCAGCTCCCTGGTGTTAGAGTGCATCGCTGCATTCGGATCCTTTATAAGGATTTAACGCGCTTATGCTGATGGGTGCGATCATACCAACACTAATGCACCGGATCCCATCAGAACTCCGCAGTTAAGCGTGTTTGGGCGAGAGTAGTACTAGGATGGGTGACCTCCTGGGAAGTCCTCGTGTTGCACCCCTCTCTTTTTCTTCGGATTTTTTTTGTCGTTTACGTCGGTCCAGCACGCTCGCTTCGCAGGCTTAGTCTGCCCCAGGCCAAAAATACGAGCCGCTGATCTCGTTTTGGGCGCTAATTTGGTGGCGGCGATCTCGAAATGCCCTCGGGCTGCAGCTCCCTGGTGTTAGAGTGCATCGCTGCATTCGGATCCTTTATAAGGATTTAACGCGCTTATGCTGATGGGTGCGATCATACCAACACTAATGCACCGGATCCCATCAGAACTCCGCAGTTAAGCGTGTTTGGGCGAGAGTAGTACTAGGATGGGTGACCTCCTGGGAAGTCCTCGTGTTGCACCCCTCTCTTTTTCTTCGGATTTTTTTTGTCGTTTACGTCGGTCCAGCACGCTCGCTTCGCAGGCTTAGTCTGCCCCAGGCCAAAAATACGAGCCGCTGATCTCGTTTTGGGCGCTAATTTGGTGGCGGCGATCTCGAAATGCCCTCGGGCTGCAGCTCCCTGGTGTTAGAGTGCATCGCTGCATTCGGATCCTTTATAAGGATTTAACGCGCTTATGCTGATGGGTGCGATCATACCAACACTAATGCACCGGATCCCATCAGAACTCCGCAGTTAAGCGTGTTTGGGCGAGAGTAGTACTAGGATGGGTGACCTCCTGGGAAGTCCTCGTGTTGCACCCCTCTCTTTTTCTTCGGATTTTTTTTGTCGTTTACGTCGGTCCAGCACGCTCGCTTCGCAGGCTTAGTCTGCCCCAGGCCAAAAATACGAGCCGCTGATCTCGTTTTGGGCGCTAATTTGGTGGCGGCGATCTCGAAATGCCCTCGGGCTGCAGCTCCCTGGTGTTAGAGTGCATCGCTGCATTCGGATCCTTTATAAGGATTTAACGCGCTTATGCTGATGGGTGCGATCATACCAACACTAATGCACCGGATCCCATCAGAACTCCGCAGTTAAGCGTGTTTGGGCGAGAGTAGTACTAGGATGGGTGACCTCCTGGGAAGTCCTCGTGTTGCACCCCTCTCTTTTTCTTCGGATTTTTTTTGTCGTTTACGTCGGTCCAGCACGCTCGCTTCGCAGGCTTAGTCTGCCCCAGGCCAAAAATACGAGCCGCTGATCTCGTTTTGGGCGCTAATTTGGTGGCGGCGATCTCGAAATGCCCTCGGGCTGCAGCTCCCTGGTGTTAGAGTGCATCGCTGCATTCGGATCCTTTATAAGGATTTAACGCGCTTATGCTGATGGGTGCGATCATACCAACACTAATGCACCGGATCCCATCAGAACTCCGCAGTTAAGCGTGTTTGGGCGAGAGTAGTACTAGGATGGGTGACCTCCTGGGAAGTCCTCGTGTTGCACCCCTCTCTTTTTCTTCGGATTTTTTTTGTCGTTTACGTCGGTCCAGCACGCTCGCTTCGCAGGCTTAGTCTGCCCCAGGCCAAAAATACGAGCCGCTGATCTCGTTTTGGGCGCTAATTTGGTGGCGGCGATCTCGAAATGCCCTCGGGCTGCAGCTCCCTGGTGTTAGAGTGCATCGCTGCATTCGGATCCTTTATAAGGATTTAACGCGCTTATGCTGATGGGTGCGATCATACCAACACTAATGCACCGGATCCCATCAGAACTCCGCAGTTAAGCGTGTTTGGGCGAGAGTAGTACTAGGATGGGTGACCTCCTGGGAAGTCCTCGTGTTGCACCCCTCTCTTTTTCTTCGGATTTTTTTTGTCGTTTACGTCGGTCCAGCACGCTCGCTTCGCAGGCTTAGTCTGCCCCAGGCCAAAAATACGAGCCGCTGATCTCGTTTTGGGCGCTAATTTGGTGGCGGCGATCTCGAAATGCCCTCGGGCTGCAGCTCCCTGGTGTTAGAGTGCATCGCTGCATTCGGATCCTTTATAAGGATTTAACGCGCTTATGCTGATGGGTGCGATCATACCAACACTAATGCACCGGATCCCATCAGAACTCCGCAGTTAAGCGTGTTTGGGCGAGAGTAGTACTAGGATGGGTGACCTCCTGGGAAGTCCTCGTGTTGCACCCCTCTCTTTTTCTTCGGATTTTTTTTGTCGTTTACGTCGGTCCAGCACGCTCGCTTCGCAGGCTTAGTCTGCCCCAGGCCAAAAATACGAGCCGCTGATCTCGTTTTGGGCGCTAATTTGGTGGCGGCGATCTCGAAATGCCCTCGGGCTGCAGCTCCCTGGTGTTAGAGTGCATCGCTGCATTCGGATCCTTTATAAGGATTTAACGCGCTTATGCTGATGGGTGCGATCATACCAACACTAATGCACCGGATCCCATCAGAACTCCGCAGTTAAGCGTGTTTGGGCGAGAGTAGTACTAGGATGGGTGACCTCCTGGGAAGTCCTCGTGTTGCACCCCTCTCTTTTTCTTCGGATTTTTTTTGTCGTTTACGTCGGTCCAGCACGCTCGCTTCGCAGGCTTAGTCTGCCCCAGGCCAAAAATACGAGCCGCTGATCTCGTTTTGGGCGCTAATTTGGTGGCGGCGATCTCGAAATGCCCTCGGGCTGCAGCTCCCTGGTGTTAGAGTGCATCGCTGCATTCGGATCCTTTATAAGGATTTAACGCGCTTATGCTGATGGGTGCGATCATACCAACACTAATGCACCGGATCCCATCAGAACTCCGCAGTTAAGCGTGTTTGGGCGAGAGTAGTACTAGGATGGGTGACCTCCTGGGAAGTCCTCGTGTTGCACCCCTCTCTTTTTCTTCGGATTTTTTTTGTCGTTTACGTCGGTCCAGCACGCTCGCTTCGCAGGCTTAGTCTGCCCCAGGCCAAAAATACGAGCCGCTGATCTCGTTTTGGGCGCTAATTTGGTGGCGGCGATCTCGAAATGCCCTCGGGCTGCAGCTCCCTGGTGTTAGAGTGCATCGCTGCATTCGGATCCTTTATAAGGATTTAACGCGCTTATGCTGATGGGTGCGATCATACCAACACTAATGCACCGGATCCCATCAGAACTCCGCAGTTAAGCGTGTTTGGGCGAGAGTAGTACTAGGATGGGTGACCTCCTGGGAAGTCCTCGTGTTGCACCCCTCTCTTTTTCTTCGGATTTTTTTTGTCGTTTACGTCGGTCCAGCACGCTCGCTTCGCAGGCTTAGTCTGCCCCAGGCCAAAAATACGAGCCGCTGATCTCGTTTTGGGCGCTAATTTGGTGGCGGCGATCTCGAAATGCCCTCGGGCTGCAGCTCCCTGGTGTTAGAGTGCATCGCTGCATTCGGATCCTTTATAAGGATTTAACGCGCTTATGCTGATGGGTGCGATCATACCAACACTAATGCACCGGATCCCATCAGAACTCCGCAGTTAAGCGTGTTTGGGCGAGAGTAGTACTAGGATGGGTGACCTCCTGGGAAGTCCTCGTGTTGCACCCCTCTCTTTTTCTTCGGATTTTTTTTGTCGTTTACGTCGGTCCAGCACGCTCGCTTCGCAGGCTTAGTCTGCCCCAGGCCAAAAATACGAGCCGCTGATCTCGTTTTGGGCGCTAATTTGGTGGCGGCGATCTCGAAATGCCCTCGGGCTGCAGCTCCCTGGTGTTAGAGTGCATCGCTGCATTCGGATCCTTTATAAGGATTTAACGCGCTTATGCTGATGGGTGCGATCATACCAACACTAATGCACCGGATCCCATCAGAACTCCGCAGTTAAGCGTGTTTGGGCGAGAGTAGTACTAGGATGGGTGACCTCCTGGGAAGTCCTCGTGTTGCACCCCTCTCTTTTTCTTCGGATTTTTTTTGTCGTTTACGTCGGTCCAGCACGCTCGCTTCGCAGGCTTAGTCTGCCCCAGGCCAAAAATACGAGCCGCTGATCTCGTTTTGGGCGCTAATTTGGTGGCGGCGATCTCGAAATGCCCTCGGGCTGCAGCTCCCTGGTGTTAGAGTGCATCGCTGCATTCGGATCCTTTATAAGGATTTAACGCGCTTATGCTGATGGGTGCGATCATACCAACACTAATGCACCGGATCCCATCAGAACTCCGCAGTTAAGCGTGTTTGGGCGAGAGTAGTACTAGGATGGGTGACCTCCTGGGAAGTCCTCGTGTTGCACCCCTCTCTTTTTCTTCGGATTTTTTTTGTCGTTTACGTCGGTCCAGCACGCTCGCTTCGCAGGCTTAGTCTGCCCCAGGCCAAAAATACGAGCCGCTGATCTCGTTTTGGGCGCTAATTTGGTGGCGGCGATCTCGAAATGCCCTCGGGCTGCAGCTCCCTGGTGTTAGAGTGCATCGCTGCATTCGGATCCTTTATAAGGATTTAACGCGCTTATGCTGATGGGTGCGATCATACCAACACTAATGCACCGGATCCCATCAGAACTCCGCAGTTAAGCGTGTTTGGGCGAGAGTAGTACTAGGATGGGTGACCTCCTGGGAAGTCCTCGTGTTGCACCCCTCTCTTTTTCTTCGGATTTTTTTTGTCGTTTACGTCGGTCCAGCACGCTCGCTTCGCAGGCTTAGTCTGCCCCAGGCCAAAAATACGAGCCGCTGATCTCGTTTTGGGCGCTAATTTGGTGGCGGCGATCTCGAAATGCCCTCGGGCTGCAGCTCCCTGGTGTTAGAGTGCATCGCTGCATTCGGATCCTTTATAAGGATTTAACGCGCTTATGCTGATGGGTGCGATCATACCAACACTAATGCACCGGATCCCATCAGAACTCCGCAGTTAAGCGTGTTTGGGCGAGAGTAGTACTAGGATGGGTGACCTCCTGGGAAGTCCTCGTGTTGCACCCCTCTCTTTTTCTTCGGATTTTTTTTGTCGTTTACGTCGGTCCAGCACGCTCGCTTCGCAGGCTTAGTCTGCCCCAGGCCAAAAATACGAGCCGCTGATCTCGTTTTGGGCGCTAATTTGGTGGCGGCGATCTCGAAATGCCCTCGGGCTGCAGCTCCCTGGTGTTAGAGTGCATCGCTGCATTCGGATCCTTTATAAGGATTTAACGCGCTTATGCTGATGGGTGCGATCATACCAACACTAATGCACCGGATCCCATCAGAACTCCGCAGTTAAGCGTGTTTGGGCGAGAGTAGTACTAGGATGGGTGACCTCCTGGGAAGTCCTCGTGTTGCACCCCTCTCTTTTTCTTCGGATTTTTTTTGTCGTTTACGTCGGTCCAGCACGCTCGCTTCGCAGGCTTAGTCTGCCCCAGGCCAAAAATACGAGCCGCTGATCTCGTTTTGGGCGCTAATTTGGTGGCGGCGATCTCGAAATGCCCTCGGGCTGCAGCTCCCTGGTGTTAGAGTGCATCGCTGCATTCGGATCCTTTATAAGGATTTAACGCGCTTATGCTGATGGGTGCGATCATACCAACACTAATGCACCGGATCCCATCAGAACTCCGCAGTTAAGCGTGTTTGGGCGAGAGTAGTACTAGGATGGGTGACCTCCTGGGAAGTCCTCGTGTTGCACCCCTCTCTTTTTCTTCGGATTTTTTTTGTCGTTTACGTCGGTCCAGCACGCTCGCTTCGCAGGCTTAGTCTGCCCCAGGCCAAAAATACGAGCCGCTGATCTCGTTTTGGGCGCTAATTTGGTGGCGGCGATCTCGAAATGCCCTCGGGCTGCAGCTCCCTGGTGTTAGAGTGCATCGCTGCATTCGGATCCTTTATAAGGATTTAACGCGCTTATGCTGATGGGTGCGATCATACCAACACTAATGCACCGGATCCCATCAGAACTCCGCAGTTAAGCGTGTTTGGGCGAGAGTAGTACTAGGATGGGTGACCTCCTGGGAAGTCCTCGTGTTGCACCCCTCTCTTTTTCTTCGGATTTTTTTTGTCGTTTACGTCGGTCCAGCACGCTCGCTTCGCAGGCTTAGTCTGCCCCAGGCCAAAAATACGAGCCGCTGATCTCGTTTTGGGCGCTAATTTGGTGGCGGCGATCTCGAAATGCCCTCGGGCTGCAGCTCCCTGGTGTTAGAGTGCATCGCTGCATTCGGATCCTTTATAAGGATTTAACGCGCTTATGCTGATGGGTGCGATCATACCAACACTAATGCACCGGATCCCATCAGAACTCCGCAGTTAAGCGTGTTTGGGCGAGAGTAGTACTAGGATGGGTGACCTCCTGGGAAGTCCTCGTGTTGCACCCCTCTCTTTTTCTTCGGATTTTTTTTGTCGTTTACGTCGGTCCAGCACGCTCGCTTCGCAGGCTTAGTCTGCCCCAGGCCAAAAATACGAGCCGCTGATCTCGTTTTGGGCGCTAATTTGGTGGCGGCGATCTCGAAATGCCCTCGGGCTGCAGCTCCCTGGTGTTAGAGTGCATCGCTGCATTCGGATCCTTTATAAGGATTTAACGCGCTTATGCTGATGGGTGCGATCATACCAACACTAATGCACCGGATCCCATCAGAACTCCGCAGTTAAGCGTGTTTGGGCGAGAGTAGTACTAGGATGGGTGACCTCCTGGGAAGTCCTCGTGTTGCACCCCTCTCTTTTTCTTCGGATTTTTTTTGTCGTTTACGTCGGTCCAGCACGCTCGCTTCGCAGGCTTAGTCTGCCCCAGGCCAAAAATACGAGCCGCTGATCTCGTTTTGGGCGCTAATTTGGTGGCGGCGATCTCGAAATGCCCTCGGGCTGCAGCTCCCTGGTGTTAGAGTGCATCGCTGCATTCGGATCCTTTATAAGGATTTAACGCGCTTATGCTGATGGGTGCGATCATACCAACACTAATGCACCGGATCCCATCAGAACTCCGCAGTTAAGCGTGTTTGGGCGAGAGTAGTACTAGGATGGGTGACCTCCTGGGAAGTCCTCGTGTTGCACCCCTCTCTTTTTCTTCGGATTTTTTTTGTCGTTTACGTCGGACCGCACGCTCGCTTCGCAGGCTTAGTCTGCCCAGGCCAAAAATACGAGCCGCTGATCTCGTTTTGGGCGCTAATTTGGTGGGCGGCGATCTCGAAATGCCCTCGGGCTGCAAGCTCCTGGTGTTAGAGTGCATCGCTGCATTCTGGATCCATTTATATGGATTTAACGCGCTTATGCTGATGGGTGCGTTCATTCCAACACTAATGCACGGATCCCATCAGAACTCCGCAGTTTAAGCGTGTTTGGGCGAGAGTAGTTACTAGGATGGGTGACCTCCTGGAAGTCCTCGTGTTGCACCCCTCTCCTTTTTCTTCGTATTTTTTTTGTCGTTTACGTCGGTCCAGCACGCTCGCTTCGCAGGCTTAGTCTGCCCAGGCCAAAAATACGAGCCGGCTGATCTCGTTTTGGGCGCTAATTTGGTGGCGGCGATCTCGAAATGCCCTCGGGCTGCAGCTCCCTGGTGTTAGAGTGCATCGCTGCATTCGGATCCTTTATAAGGATTTAACGCGCTTATGCTGATGGGTGCGATCATACCAACACTAATGCACCGGATCCCATCAGAACTCCGCTGTTAAGCGTGTTTTGGGCGAGAGTAGTACTAGGATGGGGTGACCTCCTGGGAAGTCCTCGTGTTGCACCCCTCTCTTTTTCTTCGGATTTTTTTTGTCGTTTACGTCGGTCCAGCACGCTCGCTTCGCAGGCTTAGTCTGCCCCAGGCCAAAAATACGAGCCGCTGATCTCGTTTTGGGCGCTAATTTGGTGGCGGCGATCTCGAAATGCCCTCGGGCTGCAGCTCCCTGGTGTAGAGTGCATCGCTGCATCGGATCCTTTATAAGGATTTAACGCGCTTATGCTGATGGGTGCGATCATACCAACACTAATGCACCGGATCCCATCAGAACTCCGCAGTTAAGCGTGTTTGGGCGAGAGTAGTACTAGGATGGGTGACCTCCTGGGAAGTCCTCGTGTTGCACCCCTCTCTTTTTCTTCGGATTTTTTTTGTCGTTTACGTCGGTCCAGCACGCTCGCTTCGCAGGCTTAGTCTGCCCCAGGCCAAAAATACGAGCCCGCTGATCTCGTTTGGGCGCTAATTTGGTGGCGGCGATCTCGAAATGCCCTCGGGCTGCAGCTCCCTGGTGTTAGAGTGCATCGCTGCATTCGGATCCTTTATAAGGATTTAACGCGCTTATGCTGATGGGTGCGATCATACCAACACTAATGCACCGGATCCCATCAGAACTCCGCAGTTAAGCGTGTTTGGGCGAGAGTAGTACTAGGATGGGTGACCTCCTGGGAAGTCCTCGTGTTGCACCCCTCTCTATTTCTTCGGATTTTTTTTGTCGTTTACGTCGGTCCAGCACGCTCGCTTCGCAGGCTTAGTCTGCCCCAGGCCAAAAATACGAGCCGCTGATCTCGTTTTGGGCGCTAATTTGGTGGCGGCGATCTCGAAATGCCCTCGGGCTGCAGCTCCCTGGTGTTAGAGTGCATCGCTGCATTCGGATCCTTTATAAGGATTTAACGCGCTTAAGCTGATGGGTGCGATCATACCAACACTAATGCACCGGGATCCCATCAGAACTCCGCAGTTAAGCGTGTTTGGGCGAGAGTAGTACTAGGATGGGTGACCTCCTGGGAAGTCCTCGTGTTGCACCCCTCTCTTTTTCTTCGGATTTTTTTTTGTCGTTTACGTCGGTCCAGCACGCTCGCTTCGCAGGCTTAGTCTGCCCCAGGCCAAAAATACGAGCCGCTGATCTCGTTTTGGGCGCTAATTTGGTGGCGGCGATCTCGAAATGCCCTCGGGCTGCAGCTCCCTGGTGTTAGAGTGCATCGCTGCATTCGGATCCTTTATAAGGATTTAACGCGCTTATGCTGATGGGTGCGATCATACCAACACTAATGCACCGGATCCCATCAGAACTCCGCAGTTAAGCGTGTTTTGGAGGCGAGAGTAGTACTAGGATGGGTGACCTCCTGGGAAGTCCTCGTGTTGCACCCCTCTCTTTTTCTTCGGATTTTTTTTGTCGTTTACGTCGGTCCAGCACGCTCGCTTCGCAGGCTTAGTCTGCCCCAGGCCAAAAATACGAGCCGCTGATCTCGTTTTGGGCGCTAATTTGGTGGCGGCGATCTCGAAATGCCCTCGGCTGCAGCTCCCTGGTGTTAGAGTGCATCGCTGCATTCGGATCCTTTATAAGGATTTAACGCGCTTATGCTGATGGGTGCGATCATACCAACACTAATGCACCGGATCCCATCAGAACTCCGCAGTTAAGCGTGTTTGGGCGAGAGTAGTACTAGGATGGGTGACCTCCTGGGAAGTCCTCGTGTTGCACCCCTCTCTTTTCTTCGGATTTTTTTTGTCGTTTACGTCGGTCCAGCACGCTCGCTTCGCAGGCTTAGTCTGCCCCAGGCCAAAAATACGAGCCGCTGATCTCGTTTTGGGCGCTAATTTGGTGGCGGCGATCTCGAAATGCCCTCGGGCTGCAGCTCCCTGGTGTTAGAGTGCATCGCTGCATTCGGATCCTTTATAAGGATTTAACGCGCTTATGCTGATGGTGCGATCATACCAACACTAATGCACCGGATCCCATCAGAACTCCGCAGTTAAGCGTGTTTGGGCGAGAGTAGTACTAGGATGGTGACCTCCTGGGAAGTCCTCGTGTTGCACCCCTCTCTTTTTCTTCGGATTTTTTTGTCGTTTACGTCGGTCCAGCACGCTCGCTTCGCAGGCTTAGTCTGCCCCAGGCCAAAAAATACGAGCCGCTGATCTCGTTTTGGGCGCTAATTTGGTGGCGGCGATCTCGAAATGCCCTCGGGCTGCAGCTCCCTGGTGTTAGAGTGCATCGCTGCATTCGGATCCTTTATAAGGATTTAACGGCGCTTATGCTGATGGGTGCGATCATACCTAACACTAATGCACCGGATCCATCAGAACTCCGCAGTTAAGCGTGTTTGGGCGAGAGTAGTACTAGGATGGGTGACCTCCTGGGAAGTCCTCGTGTTGCACCCCTCTCTTTTTCTTCGGATTTTTTTTGTCGTTTACGTCGGTCCAGCACGCTCGCTTCGCAGGCTTAGTCTGCCCAGGCCAAAAATACGAGCCGCTGATCTCGTTTTGGGCGCTAATTTGGTGGCGGCGATCTCGAAATGCCCTCGGGCTGCAGCTCCCTGGTGTTAGAGTGCATCGCTGCATTCGGATCCTTTATAAGGATTTAACGCGCTTATGCTGATGGGTGCGATCATACCAACACTAATGCACCGGATCCCATCAGAACTCCGCAGTTAAGCGTGTTTGGGCGAGAGTAGTACTAGGATGGGTGACCTCCTGGGAAGTCCTCGTGTTGCACCCCTCTCTTTTTCTTCGGATTTTTTTTGTCGTTTACGTCGGTCCAGCACGCTCGCTTCGCAGGCTTAGTCTGCCCCAGGCCAAAAATACGAGCCGCTGATCTCGTTTTGGGCGCTAATTTGGTGGCGGCGATCTCGAAATGCCCTCGGGCTGCAGCTCCCTGGTGTTAGAGTGCATCGCTGCATTCGGATCCTTTATAAGGATTTAACGCGCTTATGCTGATGGGTGCGATCATACCAACACTAATGCACCGGATCCCATCAGAACTCCGCAGTTAAGCGTGTTTGGGCGAGAGTAGTACTAGGATGGGTGACCTCCTGGGAAGTCCTCGTGTTGCACCCCTCTCTTTTTCTTCGGATTTTTTTTTGTCGTTTACGTCGGTCCAGCACGCTCGCTTCGCAGGCTTAGTCTGCCCCAGGCCAAAAATACGAGCCGCTGATCTCGTTTTGGGCGCTAATTTGGTGGCGGCGATCTCGAAATGCCCTCGGGCTGCAGCTCCCTGGTGTTAGAGTGCATCGCTGCATTCGGATCCTTTATAAGGATTTAACGCGCTTATGCTGATGGGTGCGATCATACCAACACTAATGCACCGGATCCCATCAGAACTCCGCAGTTAAGCGTGTTTGGGCGAGAGTAGTACTAGGATGGGTGACCTCCTGGGAAGTCCTCGTGTTGCACCCCTCTCTTTTCTTCGGATTTTTTTTTGTCGTTTACGTCGGTCCAGCACGCTCGCTTCGCAGGCTTAGTCTGCCCCAGGCCAAAAATACGAGCCGCTGATCTCGTTTTGGGCGCTAATTTGGTGGCGGCGATCTCGAAATGCCCTCGGGCTGCAGCTCCCTGGTGTTAGAGTGCATCGCTGCATTCGGATCCTTTATAAGGATTTAACGCGCTTATGCTGATGGGTGCGATCATACCAACACTAATGCACCGGATCCCATCAGAACTCCGCAGTTAAGCGTGTTTGGGCGAGAGTAGTACTAGGATGGGTGACCTCCTGGGAAGTCCTCGTGTTGCACCCCTCTCTTTTTCTTCGGATTTTTTTTGTCGTTTACGTCGGTCCAGCACGCTCGCTTCGCAGGCTTAGTCTGCCCCAGGCCAAAAATACGAGCCGCTGATCTCGTTTTGGGCGCTAATTTGGTGGCGGCGATCTCGAAATGCCCTCGGGCTGCAGCTCCCTGGTGTTAGAGTGCATCGCTGCATTCGGATCCTTTATAAGGATTTAACGCGCTTATGCTGATGGGTGCGATCATACCAACACTAATGCACCGGATCCCATCAGAACTCCGCAGTTAAGCGTGTGTTGGGCGAGAGTAGTACTAGGATGGGTGACCTCCTGGGAAGTCCTCGTGTTGCACCCCTCTCTTTTTCTTCGGATTTTTTTTGTCGTTTACGTCGGTCCAGCACGCTCGCTTCGCAGGCTTAGTCTGCCCCAGGCCAAAAATACGAGCCGCTGATCTCGTTTTGGGCGCTAATTTGGTGGCGGCGATCTCGAAATGCCCTCGGGCTGCAGCTCCCTGGTGTTAGAGTGCATCGCTGCATTCGGATCCTTTATAAGGATTTAACGCGCTTATGCTGATGGGTGCGATCATACCAACACTAATGCACCGGATCCCATCAGAACTCCGCAGTTAAGCGTGTTTGGGCGAGAGTAGTACTAGGATGGGTGACCTCCTGGGAAGTCCTCGTGTTGCACCCCTCTCTTTTTCTTCGGATTTTTTTTGTCGTTTACGTCGGTCCAGCACGCTCGCTTCGCAGGCTTAGTCTGCCCCTAGGCCAAAAATACGAGCCGCTGATCTCGTTTTGGGCGCTAATTTGGTGGCGGCGATCTCGAAATGCCCTCGGGCTGCAGCTCCCTGGTGTTAGAGTGCATCGCTGCATTCGGATCCTTTATAAGGATTTAACGCGCTTATGCTGATGGGTGCGATCATACCAACACTAATGCACCGGATCCCATCAGAACTCCGCAGTTAAGCGTGTTTGGGCGAGAGTAGTACTAGGATGGGTGACCTCCTGGGAAGTCCTCGTGTTGCACCCCTCTCTTTTTCTTCGGATTTTTTTTGTCGTTTACGTCGGTCCAGCACGCTCGCTTCGCAGGCTTAGTCTGCCCCAGGCCAAAAATACGAGCCGCTGATCTCGTTTTGGGCGCTAATTTGGTGGCGGCGATCTCGAAATGCCCTCGGGCTGCAGCTCCCTGGTGTTAGAGTGCATCGCTGCATTCGGATCCTTTATAAGGATTTAACGCGCTTATGCTGATGGGTGCGATCATACCAACACTAATGCACGGATCCCATCAGAACTCCGCAGTTAAGCGTGTTTGGGCGAGAGTAGTACTAGGATGGGTGACCTCCTGGGAAGTCCTCGTGTTGCACCCCTCTCTTTTTCTTCGGATTTTTTTTGTCGTTTACGTCGGTCCAGCACGCTCGCTTCGCAGGCTTAGTCTGCCCCAGGCCAAAAATACGAGCCGCTGATCTCGTTTTGGGCGCTAATTTGGTGGCGGCGATCTCGAAATGCCCTCGGGCTGCAGCTCCCTGGTGTTAGAGTGCATCGCTGCATTCGGATCCTTTATAAGGATTTAACGCGCTTATGCTGATGGGTGCGATCATACCAACACTAATGCACCGGATCCCATCAGAACTCCGCAAGTTAAGCGTGTTTGGCGAGAGTAGTACTAGGATGGGTGACCTCCTGGGAAGTCCTCGTGTTGCACCCTCTCTTTTTCTTCGGATTTTTTTTGTCGTTTACGTCGGTCCAGCACGCTCGCTTCGCAGGCTTAGTCTGCCCCAGGCCAAAAATACGAGCCGCTGATCTCGTTTTGGGCGCTAATTTGGTGGCGGCGATCTCGAAATGCCCTCGGGCTGCAGCTCCCTGGTGTTAGAGTGCATCGCTGCATTCGGATCCTTTATAAGGATTTAACGCGCTTATGCTGATGGGTGCGATCATACCAACACTAATGCACCGGATCCCATCAGAACTCCGCAGTTAAGCGTGTTTGGGCGAGAGTAGTACTAGGATGGGTGACCTCCTGGGAAGTCCTCGTGTTGCACCCCTCTCTTTTTCTTCGGATTTTTTTTGTCGTTTACGTCGGTCCAGCACGCTCGCTTCGCAGGCTTAGTCTGCCCCAGGCCAAAAATACGAGCCGCTGATCTCGTTTTGGGCGCTAATTTGGTGGCGCGATCTCGAAATGCCCTCGGGCTGCAGCTCCCTGGTGTTAGAGTGCATCGCTGCATTCGGATCCTTTATAAGGATTTAACGCGCTTATGCTGATGGGTGCGATCATACCAACACTAATGCACCGGATCCCATCAGAACTCCGCAGTTAAGCGTGTTTGGGCGAGAGTAGTACTAGGATGGGTGACCTCCTGGGAAGTCCTCGTGTTGCACCCCTCTCTTTTTCTTCGGATTTTTTTTGTCGTTTACGTCGGTCCAGCACGCTCGCTTCGCAGGCTTAGTCTGCCCCAGGCCAAAAATACGAGCCGCTGATCTCGTTTTGGGCGCTAATTTGGTGGCGGCGATCTCGAAATGCCCTCGGGCTGCAGCTCCCTGGTGTTAGAGTGCATCGCTGCATTCGGATCCTTTATAAGGATTTAACGCGCTTATGCTGATGGGTGCGATCATACCAACACTAATGCACCGGATCCCATCAGAACTCCGCAGTTAAGCGTGTTTGGGCGAGAGTAGTACTAGGATGGGTGACCTCCTGGGAAGTCCTCGTGTTGCACCCCTCTCTTTTTCTTCGGATTTTTTTTGTCGTTTACGTCGGTCCAGCACGCTCGCTTCGCAGGCTTAGTCTGCCCCAGGCCAAAAATACGAGCCGCTGATCTCGTTTTGGGCGCTAATTTGGTGGCGGCGATCTCGAAATGCCCTCGGGCTGCAGCTCCCTGGTGTTAGAGTGCATCGCTGCATTCGGATCCTTTATAAGGATTTAACGCGCTTATGCTGATGGGTGCGATCATACCAACACTAATGCACCGGATCCCATCAGAACTCCGCAGTTAAGCGTGTTTGGGCGAGAGTAGTACTAGGATGGGTGACCTCCTGGGAAGTCCTCGTGTTGCACCCCTCTCTTTTTCTTCGGATTTTTTTTGTCGTTTACGTCGGTCCAGCACGCTCGCTTCGCAGGCTTAGTCTGCCCCAGGCCAAAAATACGAGCCGCTGATCTCGTTTTGGGCGCTAATTTGGTGGCGGCGATCTCGAAATGCCCTCGGGCTGCAGCTCCTGGTGTTAGAGTGCATCGCTGCATTCGGATCCTTTATAAGGATTTACGCGCTTATGCTGATGGGTGCGATCATACCAACACTAATGCACCGGATCCCATCAGAACTCCGCAGTTAAGCGTGTTTGGGCGAGAGTAGTACTAGGATGGGTGACCTCCTGGGAAGTCCTCGTGTTGCACCCCTCTCTTTTTCTTCGGATTTTTTTTGTCGTTTACGTCGGTCCAGCACGCTCGCTTCGCAGGCTTAGTCTGCCCCAGGCCAAAAATACGAGCCGCTGATCTCGTTTTGGGCGCTAATTTGGTGGCGGCGATCTCGAAATGCCCTCGGGCTGCAGCTCCCTGGTGTTAGAGTGCATCGCTGCATTCGGATCCTTTATAAGGATTTAACGCGCTTATGCTGATGGGTGCGATCATACCAACACTAATGCACCGGATCCCATCAGAACTCCGCAGTTAAGCGTGTTTGGGCGAGAGTAGTACTAGGATGGGTGACCTCCTGGGAAGTCCTCGTGTTGCACCCCTCTCTTTTTCTTCGGATTTTTTTTGTCGTTACGTCGGTCCAGCACGCTCGCTTCGCAGGCTTAGTCTGCCCCAGGCAAAAATACGAGCCGCTGATCTCGTTTTGGGCGCTAATTTGGTGGCGGCGATCTCGAAATGCCCTCGGGCTGCAGCTCCCTGGTGTTAGAGTGCATCGCTGCATTCGGATCCTTTATAAGGATTTAACGCGCTTATGCTGATGGGTGCGATCATACCAACACTAATGCACCGGATCCCATCAGAACTCCGCAGTTAAGCGTGTTTGGGCGAGAGTAGTACTAGGATGGGTGACCTCCTGGGAAGTCCTCGTGTTGCACCCCTCTCTTTTTCTTCGGATTTTTTTTGTCGTTTACGTCGGTCCAGCACGCTCGCTTCGCAGGCTTAGTCTGCCCCAGGCCAAAAATACGAGCCGCTGATCTCGTTTTGGGCGCTAATTTGGTGGCGGCGATCTCGAAATGCCCTCGGGCTGCAGCTCCCTGGTGTTAGAGTGCATCGCTGCATTCGGATCCTTTATAAGGATTTAACGCGCTTATGCTGATGGGTGCGATCATACCAACACTAATGCACCGGATCCCATCAGAACTCCGCAGTTAAGCGTGTTTGGGCGAGAGTAGTACTAGGATGGGTGACCTCCTGGGAAGTCCTCGTGTTGCACCCCTCTCTTTTTCTTCGGATTTTTTTTGTCGTTTACGTCGGTCCAGCACGCTCGCTTCGCAGGCTTAGTCTGCCCCAGGCCAAAATACGAGCCGCTGATCTCGTTTTGGGCGCTAATTTGGTGGCGGCGATCTCGAAATGCCCTCGGGCTGCAGCTCCCTGGTGTTAGAGTGCATCGCTGCATTCGGATCCTTTATAAGGATTTAACGCGCTTATGCTGATTGGGTGCGATCATACCAACACTAATGCACCGGATCCCATCAGAACTCCGCAGTTAAGCGTGTTTGGGCGAGAGTAGTACTAGGATGGGTGACCTCCTGGGAAGTCCTCGTGTTGCACCCCTCTCTTTTTCTTCGGATTTTTTTTGTCGTTTACGTCGGTCCAGCACGCTCGCTTCGCAGGCTTAGTCTGCCCCAGGCCAAAAATACGAGCCGCTGATCTCGTTTTGGGCGCTAATTTGGTGGCGGCGATCTCGAAATGCCCTCGGGCTGCAGCTCCCTGGTGTTAGAGTGCATCGCTGCATTCGGATCCTTTATAAGGATTTAACGCGCTTATGCTGATGGGTGCGATCATACCAACACTAATGCACCGGATCCCATCAGAACTCCGCAGTTAAGCGTGTTTGGGCGAGAGTAGTACTAGGATGGGTGACCTCCTGGGAAGTCCTCGTGTTGCACCCCTCTCTTTTTCTTCGGATTTTTTTTGTCGTTTACGTCGGTCCAGCACGCTCGCTTCGCAGGCTTAGTCTGCCCCAGGCCCAAAATACGAGCCGCTGATCTCGTTTTGGGCGCTAATTTGGTGGCGGCGATCTCGAAATGCCCTCGGCTGCAGCTCCCTGGTGTTAGAGTGCATCGCTGCATTCGGATCCTTTATAAGGATTTAACGCGCTTATGCTGATGGGTGCGATCATACCAACACTAATGCACCGGATCCCATCAGAACTCCGCAGTTAAGCGTGTTTGGGCGAGAGTAGTACTAGGATGGGTGACCTCCTGGGAAGTCCTCGTGTTGCACCCCTCTCTTTTTCTTCGGATTTTTTTTGTCGTTTACGTCGGTCCAGCACGCTCGCTTCGCAGGCTTAGTCTGCCCCAGGCCAAAAATACGAGCCGCTGATCTCGTTTTGGGCGCTAATTTGGTGGCGGCGATCTCGAAATGCCCTCGGGCTGCAGCTCCCTGGTGTTAGAGTGCATCGCTGCATTCGGATCCTTTATAAGGATTTAACGCGCTTATGCTGATGGGTGCGATCATACCAACACTAATGCACCGGATCCCATCAGAACTCCGCAGTTAAGCGTGTTTGGGCGAGAGTAGTACTAGGATGGGTGACCTCCTGGGAAGTCCTCGTGTTGCACCCTCTCTTTTTCTTCGGATTTTTTTTGTCGTTTACGTCGGTCCAGCACGCTCGCTTCGCAGGCTTAGTCTGCCCCAGGCCAAAAATACGAGCCGCTGATCTCGTTTTGGGCGCTAATTTGGTGGCGGCGATCTCGAAATGCCCTCGGGCTGCAGCTCCCTGGTGTTAGAGTGCATCGCTTCATTCGGATCCTTTATAAGGATTTAACGCGCTTATGCTGATGGGTGCGATCATACCAACACTAATGCACCGGATCCCATCAGAACTCGCAGTTAAGCGTGTTTGGGCGAGAGTAGTACTAGGATGGGTGACCTCCTGGGAAGTCCTCGTGTTGCACCCCTCTCTTTTTCTTCGGATTTTTTTTGTCGTTTACGTCGGTCCAGCACGCTCGCTTCGCAGGCTTAGTCTGCCCCAGGCCAAAAATACGAGCCGCTGATCTCGTTTTGGGCGCTAATTTGGTGGCGGCGATCTCGAAATGCCCTCGGGCTGCAGCTCCCTGGTGTTAGAGTGCATCGCTGCATTCGGATCCTTTATAAGGATTTAACGCGCTTATGCTGATGGGTGCGATCATACCAACACTAATGCACCGGATCCCATCAGAACTCCGCAGTTAAGGCGTGTTTGGGCGAGAGTAGTACTAGGATGGGTGACCTCCTGGGAAGTCCTCGTGTTGCACCCCTCTCTTTTTCTTCGGATTTTTTTTGTCGTTTACGTCGGTCCAGCACGCTCGCTTCGCAGGCTTAGTCTGACCCAGGCCAAAAATACGAGCCGCTGATCTCGTTTTGGGCGCTAATTTGGTGGCGGCGATCTCGAAATGCCCTCGGGCTGCAGCTCCCTGGTGTTAGAGTGCATCGCTGCATTCGGATCCTTTATAAGGATTTAACGCGCTTATGCTGATGGGTGCGATCATACCAACACTAATGCACCGGATCCCATCAGAACTCCGCAGTTAAGCGTGTTTGGGCGAGAGTAGTACTAGGATGGGTGACCTCCTGGGAAGTCCTCGTGTTGCACCCCTCTCTTTTTCTTCGGATTTTTTTTTGTCGTTTACGTCGGTCCAGCACGCTCGCTTCGCAGGCTTAGTCTGCCCCAGGCCAAAAATACGAGCCGCTGATCTCGTTTTGGGCGCTAATTTGGTGGCGGCGATCTCGAAATGCCCTCGGGCTGCAGCTCCCTGGTGTTAGAGTGCATCGCTGCATTCGGATCCTTTATAAGGATTTAACGCGCTTATGCTGATGGGTGCGATCATACCAACACTAATGCACCGGATCCCATCAGAACTCCGCAGTTAAGCGTGTTTGGGCGAGAGTAGTACTAGGATGGGTGACCTCCTGGGAAGTCCTCGTGTTGCACCCCTCTCTTTTTCTTCGGATTTTTTTTGTCGTTTACGTCGGTCCAGCACGCTCGCTTCGCAGGCTTAGTCTGCCCCAGGCCAAAAATACGAGCCGCTGATCTCGTTTTGGGCGCTAATTTGGTGGCGGCGATCATCGAAATAGCCCTCGGGCTGCAGCTCCCTGGTGTTAGAGTGCATCGCTGCATTCGGATCCTTTATAAGGATTTAACGCGCTTATGCTGATGGGTGCGATCATACCAACACTAATGCACCGGATCCCATCAGAACTCCGCAGTTAAGCGTGTTTGGGCGAGAGTAGTACTAGGATGGGTGACCTCCTGGGAAGTCCTCGTGTTGCACCCCTCTCTTTTTCTTCGGATTTTTTTTGTCGTTTACGTCGGTCCAGCACGCTCGCTTCGCAGGCTTAGTCTGCCCCAGGCCAAAAATACGAGCCGCTGATCTCGTTTTGGGCGCTAATTTGGTGGCGGCGATCTCGAAATGCCCTCGGGCTGCAGCTCCCTGGTGTTAGAGTGCATCGCTGCATTCGGATCCTTTATAAGGATTTAACGCGCTTATGCTGATGGGTGCGATCATACCAACACTAATGCACCGGATCCCATCAGAACTCCGCAGTTAAGCGTGTTTGGGCGAGAGTAGTACTAGGATGGGTGACCTCCTGGGAAGTCCTCGTGTTGCACCCCTCTCTTTTTCTTCGGATTTTTTTTGTCGTTTACGTCGGTCCAGCACGCTCGCTTCGCAGGCTTAGTCTGCCCCAGGCCAAAAATACGAGCCGCTGATCTCGTTTTGGGCGCTAATTTGGTGGCGGCGATCTCGAAATGCCCTCGGGCTGCAGCTCCCTGGTGTTAGAGTGCATCGCTGCATTCGGATCCTTTATAAGGATTTAACGCGCTTATGCTGATGGGTGCGATCATACCAACACTAATGCACCGGATCCCATCAGAACTCCGCAGTTAAGCGTGTTTGGGCGAGAGTAGTACTAGGATGGGTGACCTCCTGGGAAGTCCTCGTGTTGCACCCCTCTCTTTTTCTTCGGATTTTTTTTGTCGTTTACGTCGGTCCAGCACGCTCGCTTCGCAGGCTTAGTCTGCCCCAGGCCAAAAATACGAGCCGCTGATCTCGTTTTGGGCGCTAATTTGGTGGCGGCGATCTCGAAATGCCCTCGGGCTGCAGCTCCCTGGTGTTAGAGTGCATCGCTGCATTCGGATCCTTTATAAGGATTTAACGCGCTTATGCTGATGGGTGCGATCATACCAACACTAATGCACCGGATCCCATCAGAACTCCGCAGTTAAGCGTGTTTGGGCGAGAGTAGTACTAGGATGGGTGACCTCCTGGGAAGTCCTCGTGTTGCACCCCTCTCTTTTTCTTCGGATTTTTTTTGTCGTTTACGTCGGTCCAGCACGCTCGCTTCGCAGGCTTAGTCTGCCCCAGGCCAAAAATACGAGCCGCTGATCTCGTTTTGGGCGCTAATTTTGGTGGCGGCGATCTCGAAATGCCCTCGGGCTGCAGCTCCCTGGTGTTAGAGTGCATCGCTGCATTCGGATCCTTTATAAGGATTTAACGCGCTTATGCTGATGGGTGCGATCATACCAACACTAATGCACCGGATCCCATCAGAACTCCGCAGTTAAGCGTGTTTGGGCGAGAGTAGTACTAGGATGGGTGACCTCCTGGGAAGTCCTCGTGTTGCACCCCTCTCTTTTTCTTCGGATTTTTTTTGTCGTTTACGTCGGTCCAGCACGCTCGCTTCGCAGGCTTAGTCTGCCCCAGGCCAAAATACGAGCCGCTGATCTCGTTTTGGGCGCTAATTTGGTGGCGGCGATCTCGAAATGCCCTCGGGCTGCAGCTCCCTGGTGTTAGAGTGCATCGCTGCATTCGGATCCTTTATAAGGATTTAACGCGCTTATGCTGATGGGTGCGATCATACCAACACTAATGCACCGGATCCCATCAGAACTCCGCAGTTAAGCGTGTTTGGGCGAGAGTAGTACTAGGATGGGTGACCTCCTGGGAAGTCCTCGTGTTGCACCCCTCTCTTTTTCTTCGGATTTTTTTTGTCGTTTACGTCGGTCCAGCACGCTCGCTTCGCAGGCTTAGTCTGCCCCAGGCCAAAATACGAGCCGCTGATCTCGTTTTGGGCGCTAATTTGGTGGCGGCGATCTCGAAATGCCCTCGGGCTGCAGCTCCTGGTGTTAGAGTGCATCGCTGCATTCGGATCCTTTATAAGGATTTAACGCGCTTATGCTGATGGGTGCGATCATACCAACACTAATGCACCGGATCCCATCAGAACTCCGCAGTTAAGCGTGTTTGGGCGAGAGTAGTACTAGGATGGGTGACCTCCTGGGAAGTCCTCGTGTTGCACCCCTCTCTTTTTCTTCGGATTTTTTTTGTCGTTTACGTCGGTCCAGCACGCTCGCTTCGCAGGCTTAGTCTGCCCCAGGCCAAAAATACGAGCCGCTGATCTCGTTTTGGGCGCTAATTTGGTGGCGGCGATCTCGAAATGCCCTCGGGCTGCAGCTCCCTGGTGTTAGAGTGCATCGCTGCATTCGGATCCTTTATAAGGATTTAACGCGCTTATGCTGATGGGTGCGATCATACCAACACTAATGCACCGGATCCCATCAGAACTCCGCAGTTAGCGTGTTTGGGCGAGAGTAGTACTAGGATGGGTGACCTCCTGGGAAGTCCTCGTGTTGCACCCCTCTCTTTTTCTTCGGATTTTTTTTGTCGTTTACGTCGGTCCAGCACGCTCGCTTCGCAGGCTTAGTCTGCCCCAGGCCAAAAATACGAGCCGCTGATCTCGTTTTGGGCGCTAATTTGGTGGCGGCGATCTCGAAATGCCCTCGGGCTGCAGCTCCCTGGTGTTAGAGTGCATCGCTGCATTCGGATCCTTTATAAGGATTTAACGCGCTTATGCTGATGGGTGCGATCATACCAACACTAATGCACCGGATCCCATCAGAACTCCGCAGTTAAGCGTGTTTGGGCGAGAGTAGTACTAGGATGGGTGACCTCCTGGGAAGTCCTCGTGTTGCACCCCTCTCTTTTTCTTCGGATTTTTTTTGTCGTTTACGTCGGCCAGCACGCTCGCTTCGCAGGCTTAGTCTGCCCCAGGCCAAAAATACGAGCCGCTGATCTCGTTTTGGGCGCTAATTTGGTGGCGGCGATCTCGAAATGCCCTCGGGCTGCAGCTCCCTGGTGTTAGAGTGCATCGCTGCATTCGGATCCTTTATAAGGATTTAACGCGCTTATGCTGATGGGTGCGATCATACCAACACTAATGCACCGGATCCCATCAGAACTCCGCAGTTATGCGTGTTTGGGCGAGAGTAGTACTAGGATGGGTGACCTCCTGGGAAGTCCTCGTGTTGCACCCCTCTCTTTTTCTTCGGATTTTTTTTGTCGTTTACGTCGGTCCAGCACGCTCGCTTCGCAGGCTTAGTCTGCCCCAGGCCAAAAATACGAGCCGCTGATCTCGTTTTGGGCGCTAATTTGGTGGCGGCGATCTCGAAATGCCCTCGGGCTGCAGCTCCCTGGTGTTAGAGTGCATCGCTGCATTCGGATCCTTTATAAGGATTTAACGCGCTTATGCTGATGGGTGCGATCATACCAACACTAATGCACCGGATCCCATCAGAACTCCGCAGTTAAGCGTGTTTGGGCGAGAGTAGTACTAGGATGGGTGACCTCCTGGGAAGTCCTCGTGTTGCACCCCTCTCTTTTTCTTCGGATTTTTTTTGTCGTTTACGTCGGTCCAGCACGCTCGCTTCGCAGGCTTAGTCTGCCCCAGGCCAAAAATACGAGCCGCTGATCTCGTTTTGGGCGCTAATTTGGTGGCGGCGATCTCGAAATGCCCTCGGGCTGCAGCTCCCTGGTGTTAGAGTGCATCGCTGCATTCGGATCCTTTATAAGGATTTAACGCGCTTATGCTGATGGGTGCGATCATACCAACACTAATGCACCGGATCCCATCAGAACTCCGCAGTTAAGCGTGTTTGGGCGAGAGTAGTACTAGGATGGGTGACCTCCTGGGAAGTCCTCGTGTTGCACCCCTCTCTTTTTCTTCGGATTTTTTTTGTCGTTTACGTCGGTCCAGCACGCTCGCTTCGCAGGCTTAGTCTGCCCCAGGCCAAAAATACGAGCCGCTGATCTCGTTTTGGGCGCTAATTTGGTGGCGGCGATCTCGAAATGCCCTCGGGCTGCAGCTCCCTGGTGTTAGAGTGCATCGCTGCATTCGGATCCTTTATAAGGATTTAACGCGCTTATGCTGATGGGTGCGATCATACCAACACTAATGCACCGGATCCCATCAGAACTCCGCAGTTAAGCGTGTTTGGGCGAGAGTAGTACTAGGATGGGTGACCTCCTGGGAAGTCCTCGTGTTGCACCCCTCTCTTTTTCTTCGGATTTTTTTTGTCGTTTACGTCGGTCCAGCACGCTCGCTTCGCAGGCTTAGTCTGCCCCAGGCCAAAAATACGAGCCGCTGATCTCGTTTTGGGCGCTAATTTGGTGGCGGCGATCTCGAAATGCCCTCGGGCTGCAGCTCCCTGGTGTTAGAGTGCATCGCTGCATTCGGATCCTTTATAAGGATTTAACGCGCTTATGCTGATGGGTGCGATCATACCAACACTAATGCACCGGATCCCATCAGAACTCCGCAGTTAAGCGTGTTTGGGCGAGAGTAGTACTAGGATGGGTGACCTCCTGGGAAGTCCTCGTGTTGCACCCCTCTCTTTTTCTTCGGATTTTTTTTGTCGTTTACGTCGGTCCAGCACGCTCGCTTCGCAGGCTTAGTCTGCCCCAGGCCAAAAATACGAGCCGCTGATCTCGTTTTGGGCGCTAATTTGGTGGCGGCGATCTCGAAATGCCCTCGGGCTGCAGCTCCCTGGTGTTAGAGTGCATCGCTGCATTCGGATCCTTTATAAGGATTTAACGCGCTTATGCTGATGGGTGCGATCATACCAACACTAATGCACCGGATCCCATCAGAACTCCGCAGTTAAGCGTGTTTGGGCGAGAGTAGTACTAGGATGGGTGACCTCCTGGGAAGTCCTCGTGTTGCACCCCTCTCTTTTTCTTCGGATTTTTTTTTGTCGTTTACGTCGGTCCAGCACGCTCGCTTCGCAGGCTTAGTCTGCCCCAGGCCAAAAATACGAGCCGCTGATCTCGTTTTGGGCGCTAATTTGGTGGCGGCGATCTCGAAATGCCCTCGGGCTGCAGCTCCCTGGTGTTAGAGTGCATCGCTGCATTCGGATCCTTTATAAGGATTTAACGCGCTTATGCTGATGGGTGCGATCATACCAACACTAATGCACCGGATCCCATCAGAACTCCGCAGTTAAGCGTGTTTGGGCGAGAGTAGTACTAGGATGGGTGACCTCCTGGGAAGTCCTCGTGTTGCACCCCTCTCTTTTTCTTCGGATTTTTTTTGTCGTTTACGTCGGTCCAGCACGCTCGCTTCGCAGGCTTAGTCTGCCCCAGGCCAAAAATACGAGCCGCTGATCTCGTTTTGGGCGCTAATTTGGTGGCGGCGATCTCGAAATGCCCTCGGGCTGCAGCTCCCTGGTGTTAGAGTGCATCGCTGCATTCGGATCCTTTATAAGGATTTAACGCGCTTATGCTGATGGGTGCGATCATACCAACACTAATGCACCGGATCCCATCAGAACTCCGCAGTTAAGCGTGTTTGGGCGAGAGTAGTACTAGGATGGGTGACCTCCTGGGAAGTCCTCGTGTTGCACCCCTCTCTTTTTCTTCGGATTTTTTTTGTCGTTTACGTCGGTCCAGCACGCTCGCTTCGCAGGCTTAGTCTGCCCCAGGCCAAAAATACGAGCCGCTGATCTCGTTTTGGGCGCTAATTTGGTGGCGGCGATCTCGAAATGCCCTCGGGCTGCAGCTCCCTGGTGTTAGAGTGCATCGCTGCATTCGGATCCTTTATAAGGATTTAACGCGCTTATGCTGATGGGTGCGATCATACCAACACTAATGCACCGGATCCCATCAGAACTCCGCCAGTTAAGCGTGTTTGGGCGAGAGTAGTACTAGGATGGGTGACCTCCTGGGAAGTCCTCGTGTTGCACCCCTCTCTTTTTCTTCGGATTTTTTTTGTCGTTTACGTCGGTCCAGCACGCTCGCTTCGCAGGCTTAGTCTGCCCCAGGCCAAAAATACGAGCCGCTGATCTCGTTTTGGGCGCTAATTTGGTGGCGGCGATCTCGAAATGCCCTCGGGCTGCAGCTCCCTGGTGTTAGAGTGCATCGCTGCATTCGGATCCTTTATAAGGATTTAACGCGCTTATGCTGATGGGTGCGATCATACCAACACTAATGCACCGGATCCCATCAGAACTCCGCAGTTAAGCGTGTTTGGGCGAGAGTAGTACTAGGATGGGTGACCTCCTGGGAAGTCCTCGTGTTGCACCCCTCTCTTTTTCTTCGGATTTTTTTTGTCGTTTACGTCGGTCCAGCACGCTCGCTTCGCAGGCTTAGTCTGCCCCAGGCCAAAAATACGAGCCGCTGATCTCGTTTTGGGCGCTAATTTGGTGGCGGCGATCTCGAAATGCCCTCGGGCTGCAGCTCCCTGGTGTTAGAGTGCATCGCTGCATTCGGATCCTTTATAAGGATTTAACGCGCTTATGCTGATGGGTGCGATCATACCAACACTAATGCACCGGATCCCATCAGAACTCCGCAGTTAAGCGTGTTTGGGCGAGAGTAGTACTAGGATGGGTGACCTCCTGGGAAGTCCTCGTGTTGCACCCCTCTCTTTTTCTTCGGATTTTTTTTGTCGTTTACGTCGGTCCAGCACGCTCGCTTCGCAGGCTTAGTCTGCCCCAGGCCAAAAATACGAGCCGCTGATCTCGTTTTGGGCGCTAATTTGGTGGCGGCGATCTCGAAATGCCCTCGGGCTGCAGCTCCCTGGTGTTAGAGTGCATCGCTGCATTCGGATCCTTTATAAGGATTTAACGCGCTTATGCTGATGGGTGCGATCATACCAACACTAATGCACCGGATCCCATCAGAACTCCGCAGTTAAGCGTGTTTGGGCGAGAGTAGTACTAGGATGGGTGACCTCCTGGGAAGTCCTCGTGTTGCACCCCTCTCTTTTTCTTCGGATTTTTTTTGTCGTTTACGTCGGTCCAGCACGCTCGCTTCGCAGGCTTAGTCTGCCCCAGGCCAAAAATACGAGCCGCTGATCTCGTTTTGGGCGCTAATTTGGTGGCGGCGATCTCGAAATGCCCTCGGGCTGCAGCTCCCTGGTGTTAGAGTGCATCGCTGCATTCGGATCCTTTATAAGGATTTAACGCGCTTATGCTGATGGGTGCGATCATACCAACACTAATGCACCGGATCCCATCAGAACTCCGCAGTTAAGCGTGTTTGGGCGAGAGTAGTACTAGGATGGGTGACCTCCTGGGAAGTCCTCGTGTTGCACCCCTCTCTTTTTCTTCGGATTTTTTTTGTCGTTTACGTCGGTCCAGCACGCTCGCTTCGCAGGCTTAGTCTGCCCCAGGCCAAAAATACGAGCCGCTGATCTCGTTTTGGGCGCTAATTTGGTGGCGGCGATCTCGAAATGCCCTCGGGCTGCAGCTCCCTGGTGTTAGAGTGCATCGCTGCATTCGGATCCTTTATAAGGATTTAACGCGCTTATGCTGATGGGTGCGATCATACCAACACTAATGCACCGGATCCCATCAGAACTCCGCAGTTAAGCGTGTTTGGGCGAGAGTAGTACTAGGATGGGTGACCTCCTGGGAAGTCCTCGTGTTGCACCCCTCTCTTTTTCTTCGGATTTTTTTTGTCGTTTACGTCGGTCCAGCACGCTCGCTTCGCAGGCTTAGTCTGCCCCAGGCCAAAAATACGAGCCGCTGATCTCGTTTTGGGCGCTAATTTGGTGGCGGCGATCTCGAAATGCCCTCGGGCTGCAGCTCCCTGGTGTTAGAGTGCATCGCTGCATTCGGATCCTTTATAAGGATTTAACGCGCTTATGCTGATGGGTGCGATCATACCAACACTAATGCACCGGATCCCATCAGAACTCCGCAGTTAAGCGTGTTTGGGCGAGAGTAGTACTAGGATGGGTGACCTCCTGGGAAGTCCTCGTGTTGCACCCCTCTCTTTTTCTTCGGATTTTTTTTGTCGTTTACGTCGGTCCAGCACGCTCGCTTCGCAGGCTTAGTCTGCCCCAGGCCAAAAATACGAGCCGCTGATCTCGTTTTGGGCGCTAATTTGGTGGCGGCGATCTCGAAATGCCCTCGGGCTGCAGCTCCCTGGTGTTAGAGTGCATCGCTGCATTCGGATCCTTTATAAGGATTTAACGCGCTTATGCTGATGGGTGCGATCATACCAACACTAATGCACCGGATCCCATCAGAACTCCGCAGTTAAGCGTGTTTGGGCGAGAGTAGTACTAGGATGGGTGACCTCCTGGGAAGTCCTCGTGTTGCACCCCTCTCTTTTTCTTCGGATTTTTTTTGTCGTTTACGTCGGTCCAGCACGCTCGCTTCGCAGGCTTAGTCTGCCCCAGGCCAAAAATACGAGCCGCTGATCTCGTTTTGGGCGCTAATTTGGTGGCGGCGATCTCGAAATGCCCTCGGGCTGCAGCTCCCTGGTGTTAGAGTGCATCGCTGCATTCGGATCCTTTATAAGGATTTAACGCGCTTATGCTGATGGGTGCGATCATACCAACACTAATGCACCGGATCCCATCAGAACTCCGCAGTTAAGCGTGTTTGGGCGAGAGTAGTACTAGGATGGGTGACCTCCTGGGAAGTCCTCGTGTTGCACCCCTCTCTTTTTCTTCGGATTTTTTTTGTCGTTTACGTCGGTCCAGCACGCTCGCTTCGCAGGCTTAGTCTGCCCCAGGCCAAAAATACGAGCCGCTGATCTCGTTTTGGGCGCTAATTTGGTGGCGGCGATCTCGAAATGCCCTCGGGCTGCAGCTCCCTGGTGTTAGAGTGCATCGCTGCATTCGGATCCTTTATAAGGATTTAACGCGCTTATGCTGATGGGTGCGATCATACCAACACTAATGCACCGGATCCCATCAGAACTCCGCAGTTAAGCGTGTTTGGGCGAGAGTAGTACTAGGATGGGTGACCTCCTGGGAAGTCCTCGTGTTGCACCCCTCTCTTTTTCTTCGGATTTTTTTTGTCGTTTACGTCGGTCCAGCACGCTCGCTTCGCAGGCTTAGTCTGCCCCAGGCCAAAAATACGAGCCGCTGATCTCGTTTTGGGCGCTAATTTGGTGGCGGCGATCTCGAAATGCCCTCGGGCTGCAGCTCCCTGGTGTTAGAGTGCATCGCTGCATTCGGATCCTTTATAAGGATTTAACGCGCTTATGCTGATGGGTGCGATCATACCAACACTAATGCACCGGATCCCATCAGAACTCCGCAGTTAAGCGTGTTGGGCGAGAGTAGTACTAGGATGGGTGACCTCCTGGGAAGTCCTCGTGTTGCACCCCTCTCTTTTTCTTCGGATTTTTTTTGTCGTTTACGTCGGTCCAGCACGCTCGCTTCGCAGGCTTAGTCTGCCCCAGGCCAAAAATACGAGCCGCTGATCTCGTTTTGGGCGCTAATTTGGTGGCGGCGATCTCGAAATGCCCTCGGGCTGCAGCTCCCTGGTGTTAGAGTGCATCGCTGCATTCGGATCCTTTATAAGGATTTAACGCGCTTATGCTGATGGGTGCGATCATACCAACACTAATGCACCGGATCCCATCAGAACTCCGCAGTTAAGCGTGTTTGGGCGAGAGTAGTACTAGGATGGGTGACCTCCTGGGAAGTCCTCGTGTTGCACCCCTCTCTTTTTCTTCGGATTTTTTTTGTCGTTTACGTCGGTCCAGCACGCTCGCTTCGCAGGCTTAGTCTGCCCCAGGCCAAAAATACGAGCCGCTGATCTCGTTTTGGGCGCTAATTTGGTGGCGGCGATCTCGAAATGCCCTCGGGCTGCAGCTCCCTGGTGTTAGAGTGCATCGCTGCATTCGGATCCTTTATAAGGATTTAACGCGCTTATGCTGATGGGTGCGATCATACCAACACTAATGCACCGGATCCCATCAGAACTCCGCAGTTAAGCGTGTTTGGGCGAGAGTAGTACTAGGATGGGTGACCTCCTGGGAAGTCCTCGTGTTGCACCCCTCTCTTTTTCTTCGGATTTTTTTTGTCGTTTACGTCGGTCCAGCACGCTCGCTTCGCAGGCTTAGTCTGCCCCAGGCCAAAAATACGAGCCGCTGATCTCGTTTTGGGCGCTAATTTGGTGGCGGCGATCTCGAAATGCCCTCGGGCTGCAGCTCCCTGGTGTTAGAGTGCATCGCTGCATTCGGATCCTTTATAAGGATTTAACGCGCTTATGCTGATGGGTGCGATCATACCAACACTAATGCACCGGATCCCATCAGAACTCCGCAGTTAAGCGTGTTTGGGCGAGAGTAGTACTAGGATGGGTGACCTCCTGGGAAGTCCTCGTGTTGCACCCCTCTCTTTTTCTTCGGATTTTTTTTGTCGTTTACGTCGGTCCAGCACGCTCGCTTCGCAGGCTTAGTCTGCCCCAGGCCAAAAATACGAGCCGCTGATCTCGTTTTGGGCGCTAATTTGGTGGCGGCGATCTCGAAATGCCCTCGGGCTGCAGCTCCCTGGTGTTAGAGTGCATCGCTGCATTCGGATCCTTTATAAGGATTTAACGCGCTTATGCTGATGGGTGCGATCATACCAACACTAATGCACCGGATCCCATCAGAACTCCGCAGTTAAGCGTGTTTGGGCGAGAGTAGTACTAGGATGGGTGACCTCCTGGGAAGTCCTCGTGTTGCACCCCTCTCTTTTTCTTCGGATTTTTTTTGTCGTTTACGTCGGTCCAGCACGCTCGCTTCGCAGGCTTAGTCTGCCCCAGGCCAAAAATACGAGCCGCTGATCTCGTTTTGGGCGCTAATTTGGTGGCGGCGATCTCGAAATGCCCTCGGGCTGCAGCTCCCTGGTGTTAGAGTGCATCGCTGCATTCGGATCCTTTATAAGGATTTAACGCGCTTATGCTGATGGGTGCGATCATACCAACACTAATGCACCGGATCCCATCAGAACTCCGCAGTTAAGCGTGTTTGGGCGAGAGTAGTACTAGGATGGGTGACCTCCTGGGAAGTCCTCGTGTTGCACCCCTCTCTTTTTCTTCGGATTTTTTTTGTCGTTTACGTCGGTCCAGCACGCTCGCTTCGCAGGCTTAGTCTGCCCCAGGCCAAAAATACGAGCCGCTGATCTCGTTTTGGGCGCTAATTTGGTGGCGGCGATCTCGAAATGCCCTCGGGCTGCAGCTCCCTGGTGTTAGAGTGCATCGCTGCATTCGGATCCTTTATAAGGATTTAACGCGCTTATGCTGATGGGTGCGATCATACCAACACTAATGCACCGGATCCCATCAGAACTCCGCAGTTAAGCGTGTTTGGGCGAGAGTAGTACTAGGATGGGTGACCTCCTGGGAAGTCCTCGTGTTGCACCCCTCTCTTTTTCTTCGGATTTTTTTTGTCGTTTACGTCGGTCCAGCACGCTCGCTTCGCAGGCTTAGTCTGCCCCAGGCCAAAAATACGAGCCGCTGATCTCGTTTTGGGCGCTAATTTGGTGGCGGCGATCTCGAAATGCCCTCGGGCTGCAGCTCCCTGGTGTTAGAGTGCATCGCTGCATTCGGATCCTTTATAAGGATTTAACGCGCTTATGCTGATGGGTGCGATCATACCAACACTAATGCACCGGATCCCATCAGAACTCCGCAGTTAAGCGTGTTTGGGCGAGAGTAGTACTAGGATGGGTGACCTCCTGGGAAGTCCTCGTGTTGCACCCCTCTCTTTTTCTTCGGATTTTTTTTGTCGTTTACGTCGGTCCAGCACGCTCGCTTCGCAGGCTTAGTCTGCCCCAGGCCAAAAATACGAGCCGCTGATCTCGTTTTGGGCGCTAATTTGGTGGCGGCGATCTCGAAATGCCCTCGGGCTGCAGCTCCCTGGTGTTAGAGTGCATCGCTGCATTCGGATCCTTTATAAGGATTTAACGCGCTTATGCTGATGGGTGCGATCATACCAACACTAATGCACCGGATCCCATCAGAACTCCGCAGTTAAGCGTGTTTGGGCGAGAGTAGTACTAGGATGGGTGACCTCCTGGGAAGTCCTCGTGTTGCACCCCTCTCTTTTTCTTCGGATTTTTTTTGTCGTTTACGTCGGTCCAGCACGCTCGCTTCGCAGGCTTAGTCTGCCCCAGGCCAAAAATACGAGCCGCTGATCTCGTTTTGGGCGCTAATTTGGTGGCGGCGATCTCGAAATGCCCTCGGGCTGCAGCTCCCTGGTGTTAGAGTGCATCGCTGCATTCGGATCCTTTATAAGGATTTAACGCGCTTATGCTGATGGGTGCGATCATACCAACACTAATGCACCGGATCCCATCAGAACTCCGCAGTTAAGCGTGTTTGGGCGAGAGTAGTACTAGGATGGGTGACCTCCTGGGAAGTCCTCGTGTTGCACCCCTCTCTTTTTCTTCGGATTTTTTTTGTCGTTTACGTCGGTCCAGCACGCTCGCTTCGCAGGCTTAGTCTGCCCCAGGCCAAAAATACGAGCCGCTGATCTCGTTTTGGGCGCTAATTTGGTGGCGGCGATCTCGAAATGCCCTCGGGCTGCAGCTCCCTGGTGTTAGAGTGCATCGCTGCATTCGGATCCTTTATAAGGATTTAACGCGCTTATGCTGATGGGTGCGATCATACCAACACTAATGCACCGGATCCCATCAGAACTCCGCAGTTAAGCGTGTTTGGGCGAGAGTAGTACTAGGATGGGTGACCTCCTGGGAAGTCCTCGTGTTGCACCCCTCTCTTTTTCTTCGGATTTTTTTTGTCGTTTACGTCGGTCCAGCACGCTCGCTTCGCAGGCTTAGTCTGCCCCAGGCCAAAAATACGAGCCGCTGATCTCGTTTTGGGCGCTAATTTGGTGGCGGCGATCTCGAAATGCCCTCGGGCTGCAGCTCCCTGGTGTTAGAGTGCATCGCTGCATTCGGATCCTTTATAAGGATTTAACGCGCTTATGCTGATGGGTGCGATCATACCAACACTAATGCACCGGATCCCATCAGAACTCCGCAGTTAAGCGTGTTTGGGCGAGAGTAGTACTAGGATGGGTGACCTCCTGGGAAGTCCTCGTGTTGCACCCCTCTCTTTTTCTTCGGATTTTTTTTGTCGTTTACGTCGGTCCAGCACGCTCGCTTCGCAGGCTTAGTCTGCCCCAGGCCAAAAATACGAGCCGCTGATCTCGTTTTGGGCGCTAATTTGGTGGCGGCGATCTCGAAATGCCCTCGGGCTGCAGCTCCCTGGTGTTAGAGTGCATCGCTGCATTCGGATCCTTTATAAGGATTTAACGCGCTTATGCTGATGGGTGCGATCATACCAACACTAATGCACCGGATCCCATCAGAACTCCGCAGTTAAGCGTGTTTGGGCGAGAGTAGTACTAGGATGGGTGACCTCCTGGGAAGTCCTCGTGTTGCACCCCTCTCTTTTTCTTCGGATTTTTTTTGTCGTTTACGTCGGTCCAGCACGCTCGCTTCGCAGGCTTAGTCTGCCCCAGGCCAAAAATACGAGCCGCTGATCTCGTTTTGGGCGCTAATTTGGTGGCGGCGATCTCGAAATGCCCTCGGGCTGCAGCTCCCTGGTGTTAGAGTGCATCGCTGCATTCGGATCCTTTATAAGGATTTAACGCGCTTATGCTGATGGGTGCGATCATACCAACACTAATGCACCGGATCCCATCAGAACTCCGCAGTTAAGCGTGTTTGGGCGAGAGTAGTACTAGGATGGGTGACCTCCTGGGAAGTCCTCGTGTTGCACCCCTCTCTTTTTCTTCGGATTTTTTTTGTCGTTTACGTCGGTCCAGCACGCTCGCTTCGCAGGCTTAGTCTGCCCCAGGCCAAAAATACGAGCCGCTGATCTCGTTTTGGGCGCTAATTTGGTGGCGGCGATCTCGAAATGCCCTCGGGCTGCAGCTCCCTGGTGTTAGAGTGCATCGCTGCATTCGGATCCTTTATAAGGATTTAACGCGCTTATGCTGATGGGTGCGATCATACCAACACTAATGCACCGGATCCCATCAGAACTCCGCAGTTAAGCGTGTTTGGGCGAGAGTAGTACTAGGATGGGTGACCTCCTGGGAAGTCCTCGTGTTGCACCCCTCTCTTTTTCTTCGGATTTTTTTTGTCGTTTACGTCGGTCCAGCACGCTCGCTTCGCAGGCTTAGTCTGCCCCAGGCCAAAAATACGAGCCGCTGATCTCGTTTTGGGCGCTAATTTGGTGGCGGCGATCTCGAAATGCCCTCGGGCTGCAGCTCCCTGGTGTTAGAGTGCATCGCTGCATTCGGATCCTTTATAAGGATTTAACGCGCTTATGCTGATGGGTGCGATCATACCAACACTAATGCACCGGATCCCATCAGAACTCCGCAGTTAAGCGTGTTTGGGCGAGAGTAGTACTAGGATGGGTGACCTCCTGGGAAGTCCTCGTGTTGCACCCCTCTCTTTTTCTTCGGATTTTTTTTGTCGTTTACGTCGGTCCAGCACGCTCGCTTCGCAGGCTTAGTCTGCCCCAGGCCAAAAATACGAGCCGCTGATCTCGTTTTGGGCGCTAATTTGGTGGCGGCGATCTCGAAATGCCCTCGGGCTGCAGCTCCCTGGTGTTAGAGTGCATCGCTGCATTCGGATCCTTTATAAGGATTTAACGCGCTTATGCTGATGGGTGCGATCATACCAACACTAATGCACCGGATCCCATCAGAACTCCGCAGTTAAGCGTGTTTGGGCGAGAGTAGTACTAGGATGGGTGACCTCCTGGGAAGTCCTCGTGTTGCACCCCTCTCTTTTTCTTCGGATTTTTTTTGTCGTTTACGTCGGTCCAGCACGCTCGCTTCGCAGGCTTAGTCTGCCCCAGGCCAAAAATACGAGCCGCTGATCTCGTTTTGGGCGCTAATTTGGTGGCGGCGATCTCGAAATGCCCTCGGGCTGCAGCTCCCTGGTGTTAGAGTGCATCGCTGCATTCGGATCCTTTATAAGGATTTAACGCGCTTATGCTGATGGGTGCGATCATACCAACACTAATGCACCGGATCCCATCAGAACTCCGCAGTTAAGCGTGTTTGGGCGAGAGTAGTACTAGGATGGGTGACCTCCTGGGAAGTCCTCGTGTTGCACCCCTCTCTTTTTCTTCGGATTTTTTTTGTCGTTTACGTCGGTCCAGCACGCTCGCTTCGCAGGCTTAGTCTGCCCCAGGCCAAAAATACGAGCCGCTGATCTCGTTTTGGGCGCTAATTTGGTGGCGGCGATCTCGAAATGCCCTCGGGCTGCAGCTCCCTGGTGTTAGAGTGCATCGCTGCATTCGGATCCTTTATAAGGATTTAACGCGCTTATGCTGATGGGTGCGATCATACCAACACTAATGCACCGGATCCCATCAGAACTCCGCAGTTAAGCGTGTTTGGGCGAGAGTAGTACTAGGATGGGTGACCTCCTGGGAAGTCCTCGTGTTGCACCCCTCTCTTTTTCTTCGGATTTTTTTTGTCGTTTACGTCGGTCCAGCACGCTCGCTTCGCAGGCTTAGTCTGCCCCAGGCCAAAAATACGAGCCGCTGATCTCGTTTTGGGCGCTAATTTGGTGGCGGCGATCTCGAAATGCCCTCGGGCTGCAGCTCCCTGGTGTTAGAGTGCATCGCTGCATTCGGATCCTTTATAAGGATTTAACGCGCTTATGCTGATGGGTGCGATCATACCAACACTAATGCACCGGATCCCATCAGAACTCCGCAGTTAAGCGTGTTTGGGCGAGAGTAGTACTAGGATGGGTGACCTCCTGGGAAGTCCTCGTGTTGCACCCCTCTCTTTTTCTTCGGATTTTTTTTGTCGTTTACGTCGGTCCAGCACGCTCGCTTCGCAGGCTTAGTCTGCCCCAGGCCAAAAATACGAGCCGCTGATCTCGTTTTGGGCGCTAATTTGGTGGCGGCGATCTCGAAATGCCCTCGGGCTGCAGCTCCCTGGTGTTAGAGTGCATCGCTGCATTCGGATCCTTTATAAGGATTTAACGCGCTTATGCTGATGGGTGCGATCATACCAACACTAATGCACCGGATCCCATCAGAACTCCGCAGTTAAGCGTGTTTGGGCGAGAGTAGTACTAGGATGGGTGACCTCCTGGGAAGTCCTCGTGTTGCACCCCTCTCTTTTTCTTCGGATTTTTTTTGTCGTTTACGTCGGTCCAGCACGCTCGCTTCGCAGGCTTAGTCTGCCCCAGGCCAAAAATACGAGCCGCTGATCTCGTTTTGGGCGCTAATTTGGTGGCGGCGATCTCGAAATGCCCTCGGGCTGCAGCTCCCTGGTGTTAGAGTGCATCGCTGCATTCGGATCCTTTATAAGGATTTAACGCGCTTATGCTGATGGGTGCGATCATACCAACACTAATGCACCGGATCCCATCAGAACTCCGCAGTTAAGCGTGTTTGGGCGAGAGTAGTACTAGGATGGGTGACCTCCTGGGAAGTCCTCGTGTTGCACCCCTCTCTTTTTCTTCGGATTTTTTTTGTCGTTTACGTCGGTCCAGCACGCTCGCTTCGCAGGCTTAGTCTGCCCCAGGCCAAAAATACGAGCCGCTGATCTCGTTTTGGGCGCTAATTTGGTGGCGGCGATCTCGAAATGCCCTCGGGCTGCAGCTCCCTGGTGTTAGAGTGCATCGCTGCATTCGGATCCTTTATAAGGATTTAACGCGCTTATGCTGATGGGTGCGATCATACCAACACTAATGCACCGGATCCCATCAGAACTCCGCAGTTAAGCGTGTTTGGGCGAGAGTAGTACTAGGATGGGTGACCTCCTGGGAAGTCCTCGTGTTGCACCCCTCTCTTTTTCTTCGGATTTTTTTTGTCGTTTACGTCGGTCCAGCACGCTCGCTTCGCAGGCTTAGTCTGCCCCAGGCCAAAAATACGAGCCGCTGATCTCGTTTTGGGCGCTAATTTGGTGGCGGCGATCTCGAAATGCCCTCGGGCTGCAGCTCCCTGGTGTTAGAGTGCATCGCTGCATTCGGATCCTTTATAAGGATTTAACGCGCTTATGCTGATGGGTGCGATCATACCAACACTAATGCACCGGATCCCATCAGAACTCCGCAGTTAAGCGTGTTTGGGCGAGAGTAGTACTAGGATGGGTGACCTCCTGGGAAGTCCTCGTGTTGCACCCCTCTCTTTTTCTTCGGATTTTTTTTGTCGTTTACGTCGGTCCAGCACGCTCGCTTCGCAGGCTTAGTCTGCCCCAGGCCAAAAATACGAGCCGCTGATCTCGTTTTGGGCGCTAATTTGGTGGCGGCGATCTCGAAATGCCCTCGGGCTGCAGCTCCCTGGTGTTAGAGTGCATCGCTGCATTCGGATCCTTTATAAGGATTTAACGCGCTTATGCTGATGGGTGCGATCATACCAACACTAATGCACCGGATCCCATCAGAACTCCGCAGTTAAGCGTGTTTGGGCGAGAGTAGTACTAGGATGGGTGACCTCCTGGGAAGTCCTCGTGTTGCACCCCTCTCTTTTTCTTCGGATTTTTTTTGTCGTTTACGTCGGTCCAGCACGCTCGCTTCGCAGGCTTAGTCTGCCCCAGGCCAAAAATACGAGCCGCTGATCTCGTTTTGGGCGCTAATTTGGTGGCGGCGATCTCGAAATGCCCTCGGGCTGCAGCTCCCTGGTGTTAGAGTGCATCGCTGCATTCGGATCCTTTATAAGGATTTAACGCGCTTATGCTGATGGGTGCGATCATACCAACACTAATGCACCGGATCCCATCAGAACTCCGCAGTTAAGCGTGTTTGGGCGAGAGTAGTACTAGGATGGGTGACCTCCTGGGAAGTCCTCGTGTTGCACCCCTCTCTTTTTCTTCGGATTTTTTTTGTCGTTTACGTCGGTCCAGCACGCTCGCTTCGCAGGCTTAGTCTGCCCCAGGCCAAAAATACGAGCCGCTGATCTCGTTTTGGGCGCTAATTTGGTGGCGGCGATCTCGAAATGCCCTCGGGCTGCAGCTCCCTGGTGTTAGAGTGCATCGCTGCATTCGGATCCTTTATAAGGATTTAACGCGCTTATGCTGATGGGTGCGATCATACCAACACTAATGCACCGGATCCCATCAGAACTCCGCAGTTAAGCGTGTTTGGGCGAGAGTAGTACTAGGATGGGTGACCTCCTGGGAAGTCCTCGTGTTGCACCCCTCTCTTTTTCTTCGGATTTTTTTTGTCGTTTACGTCGGTCCAGCACGCTCGCTTCGCAGGCTTAGTCTGCCCCAGGCCAAAAATACGAGCCGCTGATCTCGTTTTGGGCGCTAATTTGGTGGCGGCGATCTCGAAATGCCCTCGGGCTGCAGCTCCCTGGTGTTAGAGTGCATCGCTGCATTCGGATCCTTTATAAGGATTTAACGCGCTTATGCTGATGGGTGCGATCATACCAACACTAATGCACCGGATCCCATCAGAACTCCGCAGTTAAGCGTGTTTGGGCGAGAGTAGTACTAGGATGGGTGACCTCCTGGGAAGTCCTCGTGTTGCACCCCTCTCTTTTTCTTCGGATTTTTTTTGTCGTTTACGTCGGTCCAGCACGCTCGCTTCGCAGGCTTAGTCTGCCCCAGGCCAAAAATACGAGCCGCTGATCTCGTTTTGGGCGCTAATTTGGTGGCGGCGATCTCGAAATGCCCTCGGGCTGCAGCTCCCTGGTGTTAGAGTGCATCGCTGCATTCGGATCCTTTATAAGGATTTAACGCGCTTATGCTGATGGGTGCGATCATACCAACACTAATGCACCGGATCCCATCAGAACTCCGCAGTTAAGCGTGTTTGGGCGAGAGTAGTACTAGGATGGGTGACCTCCTGGGAAGTCCTCGTGTTGCACCCCTCTCTTTTTCTTCGGATTTTTTTTGTCGTTTACGTCGGTCCAGCACGCTCGCTTCGCAGGCTTAGTCTGCCCCAGGCCAAAAATACGAGCCGCTGATCTCGTTTTGGGCGCTAATTTGGTGGCGGCGATCTCGAAATGCCCTCGGGCTGCAGCTCCCTGGTGTTAGAGTGCATCGCTGCATTCGGATCCTTTATAAGGATTTAACGCGCTTATGCTGATGGGTGCGATCATACCAACACTAATGCACCGGATCCCATCAGAACTCCGCAGTTAAGCGTGTTTGGGCGAGAGTAGTACTAGGATGGGTGACCTCCTGGGAAGTCCTCGTGTTGCACCCCTCTCTTTTTCTTCGGATTTTTTTTGTCGTTTACGTCGGTCCAGCACGCTCGCTTCGCAGGCTTAGTCTGCCCCAGGCCAAAAATACGAGCCGCTGATCTCGTTTTGGGCGCTAATTTGGTGGCGGCGATCTCGAAATGCCCTCGGGCTGCAGCTCCCTGGTGTTAGAGTGCATCGCTGCATTCGGATCCTTTATAAGGATTTAACGCGCTTATGCTGATGGGTGCGATCATACCAACACTAATGCACCGGATCCCATCAGAACTCCGCAGTTAAGCGTGTTTGGGCGAGAGTAGTACTAGGATGGGTGACCTCCTGGGAAGTCCTCGTGTTGCACCCCTCTCTTTTTCTTCGGATTTTTTTTGTCGTTTACGTCGGTCCAGCACGCTCGCTTCGCAGGCTTAGTCTGCCCCAGGCCAAAAATACGAGCCGCTGATCTCGTTTTGGGCGCTAATTTGGTGGCGGCGATCTCGAAATGCCCTCGGGCTGCAGCTCCCTGGTGTTAGAGTGCATCGCTGCATTCGGATCCTTTATAAGGATTTAACGCGCTTATGCTGATGGGTGCGATCATACCAACACTAATGCACCGGATCCCATCAGAACTCCGCAGTTAAGCGTGTTTGGGCGAGAGTAGTACTAGGATGGGTGACCTCCTGGGAAGTCCTCGTGTTGCACCCCTCTCTTTTTCTTCGGATTTTTTTTGTCGTTTACGTCGGTCCAGCACGCTCGCTTCGCAGGCTTAGTCTGCCCCAGGCCAAAAATACGAGCCGCTGATCTCGTTTTGGGCGCTAATTTGGTGGCGGCGATCTCGAAATGCCCTCGGGCTGCAGCTCCCTGGTGTTAGAGTGCATCGCTGCATTCGGATCCTTTATAAGGATTTAACGCGCTTATGCTGATGGGTGCGATCATACCAACACTAATGCACCGGATCCCATCAGAACTCCGCAGTTAAGCGTGTTTGGGCGAGAGTAGTACTAGGATGGGTGACCTCCTGGGAAGTCCTCGTGTTGCACCCCTCTCTTTTTCTTCGGATTTTTTTTGTCGTTTACGTCGGTCCAGCACGCTCGCTTCGCAGGCTTAGTCTGCCCCAGGCCAAAAATACGAGCCGCTGATCTCGTTTTGGGCGCTAATTTGGTGGCGGCGATCTCGAAATGCCCTCGGGCTGCAGCTCCCTGGTGTTAGAGTGCATCGCTGCATTCGGATCCTTTATAAGGATTTAACGCGCTTATGCTGATGGGTGCGATCATACCAACACTAATGCACCGGATCCCATCAGAACTCCGCAGTTAAGCGTGTTTGGGCGAGAGTAGTACTAGGATGGGTGACCTCCTGGGAAGTCCTCGTGTTGCACCCCTCTCTTTTTCTTCGGATTTTTTTTGTCGTTTACGTCGGTCCAGCACGCTCGCTTCGCAGGCTTAGTCTGCCCCAGGCCAAAAATACGAGCCGCTGATCTCGTTTTGGGCGCTAATTTGGTGGCGGCGATCTCGAAATGCCCTCGGGCTGCAGCTCCCTGGTGTTAGAGTGCATCGCTGCATTCGGATCCTTTATAAGGATTTAACGCGCTTATGCTGATGGGTGCGATCATACCAACACTAATGCACCGGATCCCATCAGAACTCCGCAGTTAAGCGTGTTTGGGCGAGAGTAGTACTAGGATGGGTGACCTCCTGGGAAGTCCTCGTGTTGCACCCCTCTCTTTTTCTTCGGATTTTTTTTGTCGTTTACGTCGGTCCAGCACGCTCGCTTCGCAGGCTTAGTCTGCCCCAGGCCAAAAATACGAGCCGCTGATCTCGTTTTGGGCGCTAATTTGGTGGCGGCGATCTCGAAATGCCCTCGGGCTGCAGCTCCCTGGTGTTAGAGTGCATCGCTGCATTCGGATCCTTTATAAGGATTTAACGCGCTTATGCTGATGGGTGCGATCATACCAACACTAATGCACCGGATCCCATCAGAACTCCGCAGTTAAGCGTGTTTGGGCGAGAGTAGTACTAGGATGGGTGACCTCCTGGGAAGTCCTCGTGTTGCACCCCTCTCTTTTTCTTCGGATTTTTTTTGTCGTTTACGTCGGTCCAGCACGCTCGCTTCGCAGGCTTAGTCTGCCCCAGGCCAAAAATACGAGCCGCTGATCTCGTTTTGGGCGCTAATTTGGTGGCGGCGATCTCGAAATGCCCTCGGGCTGCAGCTCCCTGGTGTTAGAGTGCATCGCTGCATTCGGATCCTTTATAAGGATTTAACGCGCTTATGCTGATGGGTGCGATCATACCAACACTAATGCACCGGATCCCATCAGAACTCCGCAGTTAAGCGTGTTTGGGCGAGAGTAGTACTAGGATGGGTGACCTCCTGGGAAGTCCTCGTGTTGCACCCCTCTCTTTTTCTTCGGATTTTTTTTGTCGTTTACGTCGGTCCAGCACGCTCGCTTCGCAGGCTTAGTCTGCCCCAGGCCAAAAATACGAGCCGCTGATCTCGTTTTGGGCGCTAATTTGGTGGCGGCGATCTCGAAATGCCCTCGGGCTGCAGCTCCCTGGTGTTAGAGTGCATCGCTGCATTCGGATCCTTTATAAGGATTTAACGCGCTTATGCTGATGGGTGCGATCATACCAACACTAATGCACCGGATCCCATCAGAACTCCGCAGTTAAGCGTGTTTGGGCGAGAGTAGTACTAGGATGGGTGACCTCCTGGGAAGTCCTCGTGTTGCACCCCTCTCTTTTTCTTCGGATTTTTTTTGTCGTTTACGTCGGTCCAGCACGCTCGCTTCGCAGGCTTAGTCTGCCCCAGGCCAAAAATACGAGCCGCTGATCTCGTTTTGGGCGCTAATTTGGTGGCGGCGATCTCGAAATGCCCTCGGGCTGCAGCTCCCTGGTGTTAGAGTGCATCGCTGCATTCGGATCCTTTATAAGGATTTAACGCGCTTATGCTGATGGGTGCGATCATACCAACACTAATGCACCGGATCCCATCAGAACTCCGCAGTTAAGCGTGTTTGGGCGAGAGTAGTACTAGGATGGGTGACCTCCTGGGAAGTCCTCGTGTTGCACCCCTCTCTTTTTCTTCGGATTTTTTTTGTCGTTTACGTCGGTCCAGCACGCTCGCTTCGCAGGCTTAGTCTGCCCCAGGCCAAAAATACGAGCCGCTGATCTCGTTTTGGGCGCTAATTTGGTGGCGGCGATCTCGAAATGCCCTCGGGCTGCAGCTCCCTGGTGTTAGAGTGCATCGCTGCATTCGGATCCTTTATAAGGATTTAACGCGCTTATGCTGATGGGTGCGATCATACCAACACTAATGCACCGGATCCCATCAGAACTCCGCAGTTAAGCGTGTTTGGGCGAGAGTAGTACTAGGATGGGTGACCTCCTGGGAAGTCCTCGTGTTGCACCCCTCTCTTTTTCTTCGGATTTTTTTTGTCGTTTACGTCGGTCCAGCACGCTCGCTTCGCAGGCTTAGTCTGCCCCAGGCCAAAAATACGAGCCGCTGATCTCGTTTTGGGCGCTAATTTGGTGGCGGCGATCTCGAAATGCCCTCGGGCTGCAGCTCCCTGGTGTTAGAGTGCATCGCTGCATTCGGATCCTTTATAAGGATTTAACGCGCTTATGCTGATGGGTGCGATCATACCAACACTAATGCACCGGATCCCATCAGAACTCCGCAGTTAAGCGTGTTTGGGCGAGAGTAGTACTAGGATGGGTGACCTCCTGGGAAGTCCTCGTGTTGCACCCCTCTCTTTTTCTTCGGATTTTTTTTGTCGTTTACGTCGGTCCAGCACGCTCGCTTCGCAGGCTTAGTCTGCCCCAGGCCAAAAATACGAGCCGCTGATCTCGTTTTGGGCGCTAATTTGGTGGCGGCGATCTCGAAATGCCCTCGGGCTGCAGCTCCCTGGTGTTAGAGTGCATCGCTGCATTCGGATCCTTTATAAGGATTTAACGCGCTTATGCTGATGGGTGCGATCATACCAACACTAATGCACCGGATCCCATCAGAACTCCGCAGTTAAGCGTGTTTGGGCGAGAGTAGTACTAGGATGGGTGACCTCCTGGGAAGTCCTCGTGTTGCACCCCTCTCTTTTTCTTCGGATTTTTTTTGTCGTTTACGTCGGTCCAGCACGCTCGCTTCGCAGGCTTAGTCTGCCCCAGGCCAAAAATACGAGCCGCTGATCTCGTTTTGGGCGCTAATTTGGTGGCGGCGATCTCGAAATGCCCTCGGGCTGCAGCTCCCTGGTGTTAGAGTGCATCGCTGCATTCGGATCCTTTATAAGGATTTAACGCGCTTATGCTGATGGGTGCGATCATACCAACACTAATGCACCGGATCCCATCAGAACTCCGCAGTTAAGCGTGTTTGGGCGAGAGTAGTACTAGGATGGGTGACCTCCTGGGAAGTCCTCGTGTTGCACCCCTCTCTTTTTCTTCGGATTTTTTTTGTCGTTTACGTCGGTCCAGCACGCTCGCTTCGCAGGCTTAGTCTGCCCCAGGCCAAAAATACGAGCCGCTGATCTCGTTTTGGGCGCTAATTTGGTGGCGGCGATCTCGAAATGCCCTCGGGCTGCAGCTCCCTGGTGTTAGAGTGCATCGCTGCATTCGGATCCTTTATAAGGATTTAACGCGCTTATGCTGATGGGTGCGATCATACCAACACTAATGCACCGGATCCCATCAGAACTCCGCAGTTTCTTTTTCTTCGGATTTTTTTTGTCGTTTACGTCGGTCCAGCACGCTCGCTTCGCAGGCTTAGTCTGCCCCAGGCCAAAAATACGAGCCGCTGATCTCGTTTTGGGCGCTAATTTGGTGGCGGCGATCTCGAAATGCCCTCGGGCTGCAGCTCCCTGGTGTTAGAGTGCATCGCTGCATTCGGATCCTTTATAAGGATTTAACGCGCTTATGCTGATGGGTGCGATCATACCAACACTAATGCACCGGATCCCATCAGAACTCCGCAGTTAAGCGTGTTTGGGCGAGAGTAGTACTAGGATGGGTGACCTCCTGGGAAGTCCTCGTGTTGCACCCCTCTCTTTTTCTTCGGATTTTTTTTGTCGTTTACGTCGGTCCAGCACGCTCGCTTCGCAGGCTTAGTCTGCCCCAGGCCAAAAATACGAGCCGCTGATCTCGTTTTGGGCGCTAATTTGGTGGCGGCGATCTCGAAATGCCCTCGGGCTGCAGCTCCCTGGTGTTAGAGTGCATCGCTGCATTCGGATCCTTTATAAGGATTTAACGCGCTTATGCTGATGGGTGCGATCATACCAACACTAATGCACCGGATCCCATCAGAACTCCGCAGTTAAGCGTGTTTGGGCGAGAGTAGTACTAGGATGGGTGACCTCCTGGGAAGTCCTCGTGTTGCACCCCTCTCTTTTTCTTCGGATTTTTTTTGTCGTTTACGTCGGTCCAGCACGCTCGCTTCGCAGGCTTAGTCTGCCCCAGGCCAAAAATACGAGCCGCTGATCTCGTTTTGGGCGCTAATTTGGTGGCGGCGATCTCGAAATGCCCTCGGGCTGCAGCTCCCTGGTGTTAGAGTGCATCGCTGCATTCGGATCCTTTATAAGGATTTAACGCGCTTATGCTGATGGGTGCGATCATACCAACACTAATGCACCGGATCCCATCAGAACTCCGCAGTTAAGCGTGTTTGGGCGAGAGTAGTACTAGGATGGGTGACCTCCTGGGAAGTCCTCGTGTTGCACCCCTCTCTTTTTCTTCGGATTTTTTTTGTCGTTTACGTCGGTCCAGCACGCTCGCTTCGCAGGCTTAGTCTGCCCCAGGCCAAAAATACGAGCCGCTGATCTCGTTTTGGGCGCTAATTTGGTGGCGGCGATCTCGAAATGCCCTCGGGCTGCAGCTCCCTGGTGTTAGAGTGCATCGCTGCATTCGGATCCTTTATAAGGATTTAACGCGCTTATGCTGATGGGTGCGATCATACCAACACTAATGCACCGGATCCCATCAGAACTCCGCAGTTAAGCGTGTTTGGGCGAGAGTAGTACTAGGATGGGTGACCTCCTGGGAAGTCCTCGTGTTGCACCCCTCTCTTTTTCTTCGGATTTTTTTTGTCGTTTACGTCGGTCCAGCACGCTCGCTTCGCAGGCTTAGTCTGCCCCAGGCCAAAAATACGAGCCGCTGATCTCGTTTTGGGCGCTAATTTGGTGGCGGCGATCTCGAAATGCCCTCGGGCTGCAGCTCCCTGGTGTTAGAGTGCATCGCTGCATTCGGATCCTTTATAAGGATTTAACGCGCTTATGCTGATGGGTGCGATCATACCAACACTAATGCACCGGATCCCATCAGAACTCCGCAGTTAAGCGTGTTTGGGCGAGAGTAGTACTAGGATGGGTGACCTCCTGGGAAGTCCTCGTGTTGCACCCCTCTCTTTTTCTTCGGATTTTTTTTGTCGTTTACGTCGGTCCAGCACGCTCGCTTCGCAGGCTTAGTCTGCCCCAGGCCAAAAATACGAGCCGCTGATCTCGTTTTGGGCGCTAATTTGGTGGCGGCGATCTCGAAATGCCCTCGGGCTGCAGCTCCCTGGTGTTAGAGTGCATCGCTGCATTCGGATCCTTTATAAGGATTTAACGCGCTTATGCTGATGGGTGCGATCATACCAACACTAATGCACCGGATCCCATCAGAACTCCGCAGTTAAGCGTGTTTGGGCGAGAGTAGTACTAGGATGGGTGACCTCCTGGGAAGTCCTCGTGTTGCACCCCTCTCTTTTTCTTCGGATTTTTTTTGTCGTTTACGTCGGTCCAGCACGCTCGCTTCGCAGGCTTAGTCTGCCCCAGGCCAAAAATACGAGCCGCTGATCTCGTTTTGGGCGCTAATTTGGTGGCGGCGATCTCGAAATGCCCTCGGGCTGCAGCTCCCTGGTGTTAGAGTGCATCGCTGCATTCGGATCCTTTATAAGGATTTAACGCGCTTATGCTGATGGGTGCGATCATACCAACACTAATGCACCGGATCCCATCAGAACTCCGCAGTTAAGCGTGTTTGGGCGAGAGTAGTACTAGGATGGGTGACCTCCTGGGAAGTCCTCGTGTTGCACCCCTCTCTTTTTCTTCGGATTTTTTTTGTCGTTTACGTCGGTCCAGCACGCTCGCTTCGCAGGCTTAGTCTGCCCCAGGCCAAAAATACGAGCCGCTGATCTCGTTTTGGGCGCTAATTTGGTGGCGGCGATCTCGAAATGCCCTCGGGCTGCAGCTCCCTGGTGTTAGAGTGCATCGCTGCATTCGGATCCTTTATAAGGATTTAACGCGCTTATGCTGATGGGTGCGATCATACCAACACTAATGCACCGGATCCCATCAGAACTCCGCAGTTAAGCGTGTTTGGGCGAGAGTAGTACTAGGATGGGTGACCTCCTGGGAAGTCCTCGTGTTGCACCCCTCTCTTTTTCTTCGGATTTTTTTTGTCGTTTACGTCGGTCCAGCACGCTCGCTTCGCAGGCTTAGTCTGCCCCAGGCCAAAAATACGAGCCGCTGATCTCGTTTTGGGCGCTAATTTGGTGGCGGCGATCTCGAAATGCCCTCGGGCTGCAGCTCCCTGGTGTTAGAGTGCATCGCTGCATTCGGATCCTTTATAAGGATTTAACGCGCTTATGCTGATGGGTGCGATCATACCAACACTAATGCACCGGATCCCATCAGAACTCCGCAGTTAAGCGTGTTTGGGCGAGAGTAGTACTAGGATGGGTGACCTCCTGGGAAGTCCTCGTGTTGCACCCCTCTCTTTTTCTTCGGATTTTTTTTGTCGTTTACGTCGGTCCAGCACGCTCGCTTCGCAGGCTTAGTCTCCCCAGGCCAAAAATACGAGCCGCTGATCTCGTTTTGGGCGCTAATTTGGTGGCGGCGATCTCGAAATGCCCTCGGGCTGCAGCTCCCTGGTGTTAGAGTGCATCGCTGCATTCGGATCCTTTATAAGGATTTAACGCGCTTATGCTGATGGGTGCGATCATACCAACACTAATGCACCGGATCCCATCAGAACTCCGCAGTTAAGCGTGTTTGGGCGAGAGTAGTACTAGGATGGGTGACCTCCTGGGAAGTCCTCGTGTTGCACCCCTCTCTTTTTCTTCGGATTTTTTTTGTCGTTTACGTCGGTCCAGCACGCTCGCTTCGCAGGCTTAGTCTGCCCCAGGCCAAAAATACGAGCCGCTGATCTCGTTTTGGGCGCTAATTTGGTGGCGGCGATCTCGAAATGCCCTCGGGCTGCAGCTCCCTGGTGTTAGAGTGCATCGCTGCATTCGGATCCTTTATAAGGATTTAACGCCTTATGCTGATGGGTGCGATCATACCAACACTAATGCACCGGATCCCATCAGAACTCCGCAGTTAAGCGTGTTTGGGCGAGAGTAGTACTAGGATGGGTGACCTCCTGGGAAGTCCTCGTGTTGCACCCCTCTCTTTTTCTTCGGATTTTTTTTGTCGTTTACGTCGGTCCAGCACGCTCGCTTCGCAGGCTTAGTCTGCCCCAGGCCAAAAATACGAGCCGCTGATCTCGTTTTGGGCGCTAATTTGGTGGCGGCGATCTCGAAATGCCCTCGGGCTGCAGCTCCCTGGTGTTAGAGTGCATCGCTGCATTCGGATCCTTTATAAGGATTTAACGCGCTTATGCTGATGGGTGCGATCATACCAACACTAATGCACCGGATCCCATCAGAACTCCGCAGTTAAGCGTGTTTGGGCGAGAGTAGTACTAGGATGGGTGACCTCCTGGGAAGTCCTCGTGTTGCACCCCTCTCTTTTTCTTCGGATTTTTTTTGTCGTTTACGTCGGTCAGCACGCTCGCTTCGCAGGCTTAGTCTGCCCCAGGCCAAAAATACGAGCCGCTGATCTCGTTTTGGGCGCTAATTTGGTGGCGGCGATCTCGAAATGCCCTCGGGCTGCAGCTCCCTGGTGTTAGAGTGCATCGCTGCATTCGGATCCTTTATAAGGATTTAACGCGCTTATGCTGATGGGTGCGATCATACCAACACTAATGCACCGGATCCCATCAGAACTCCGCAGTTAAGCGTGTTTGGGCGAGAGTAGTACTAGGATGGGTGACCCTCCTGGGAAGTCCTCGTGTTGCACCCCTCTCTTTTTCTTCGGATTTTTTTTGTCGTTTACCGTCGGTCCAGCACGCTCGCTTCGCAGGCTTAGTCTGCCCCCAGGCCAAAAATACGAGCCGCTGATCTCGTTTTGGGCGCTAATTTGGTGGCGGCGATCTCGAAATGCCCTCCGGGCTGCAGCTCCCTGGTGTTAGAGTGCATCGCTGCATTCGGATCCCTTTATAAGGATTTAACGCGCTTATGCTGATGGGTGCGATCATACCACACTAATGCACCGGATCCCATCAGAACTCCGCAGTTAAGCGTGTTTGGGCGAGAGTAGTACTAGGATGGGTGACCTCCTGGGAAGTCCTCGTGTTGCACCCCCTCTCTTTTCTTCGGATTTTTTTTGTCGTTTACGTCGGTCCAGCACGCTCGCATTCGCAGGCTTAGTCTGCCCCAGGCCAAAAAATACGAGCCGCTGATCTCGTTTTGGGCGCTAATTTGGTGGCGGCGATCTCGAAATGCCCTCGGGCTGCAGCTCCCTGGTGTTAGAGTGCATCGCTGCATTCGGATCCTTTATAAGGATTTAAACGCGCTTATGCTGATGGGTGCGATCATACCAACACTAATGCACCGGATCCCATCAGAACTCCGCAGTTAAGCGTGTTTGGGCGAGAGTAGTACTAGGATGGGTGACCTCCTGGGAAGTCCCTCGTGTTGCACCCCTCTCTTTTTCTTCGGATTTTTTTTGTCGTTTACGTCGGTCCATGCACGCTCGCTTCGCAGGCTTAGTCTGCCCCAGGCCAAAAATACGAGCCGCTGATCTCGTTTTGGGCGCTAATTTGGTGGCGGGCGATCTCGAAATGCCCTCGGGCTGCAGCTCCCCTGGTGTTAGAGTGCATCGCTGCATTCGGATCCTTTATAAGGATTTAACGCGCTTATGCTGATGGGTGCGATCATACCAACACTAATGCACCGGATCCCCATCAGAACTCCGCAGTTAAGCGTGTTTGGGGCGAGAGTAGTACTAGGATGGGTGACCTCCTGGGAAGTCCTCGTGTTGCACCCCTCTCTTTTTCTTTCGGATTTTTTTTGTCGTTTACGTCGGTCCAGCACGCTCGCTTCGCAGGCTTAGTCTGCCCCAGGCCAAAAATACGAGCCGCTGATCTCGTTTTGGGCGCTAATTTGGTGGCGGCGATCTCGAAATGCCCTCGGGCTGCAGCTCCCTGGTGTTAGAGTGCATCGCTGCATTCGGATCCTTTATAAGGATTTAACGCGCTTATGCTGATGGGTGCGATCATACCAACACTAATGCACCGGATCCCATCAGAACTCCGCAGTTAAGCGTGTTTGGGCGAGAGTAGTACTAGGATGGGTGACCTTCCCTGGGAAGTCCTCGTGTTGCACCCCTCTCTTTTTCTTCGGATTTTTTTTGTCGTTTACGTCGGTCCAGCACGCTCGCTTCGCAGGCTTAGTCTGCCCCAGGCCAAAAATACGAGCCGCTGATCTCGTTTTGGGCGCTAATTTGGTGGCGGCGATCTCGAAATGCCCTCGGGCTGCAGCTCCCTGGTGTTAGAGTGCATCGCTGCATTCGGATCCTTTATAAGGATTTAACGCGCTTATGCTGATGGGTGCGATCATACCAACACTAATGCACCGGATCCCATCAGAACTCCGCAGTTAAGCGTGTTTGGGCGAGAGTAGTACTAGGATGGGTGACCTCCTGGGAAGTCCTCGTGTTGCACCCCCTCTCTTTTTCTTCGGATTTTTTTGTCGTTTACGTCGGTCCAGCACGCTCGCTTCGCAGTCTTAGTCTGCCCCAGGCCAAAAATACGAGCCGCTGATCTCGTTTTGGGCGCTAATTTGGTGGCGGCGATCTCGAAATGCCCTCGGGCTGCAGCTCCCCTGGTGTTAGAGTGCATCGCTAGCATTCGGATCCTTTATAAGGATTTAACGCGCTTATGCTGATGGGTGCGATCATACCAACACTAATGCACCGGATCCCATCAGAACTCCGCAGTTAAGCGTGTTTGGGCGAGAGTAGTACTAGGATGGGTGACCTCCTGGGAAGTCCTCGTGTTGCCACCCCTCTCTTTTTCTTCGGATTTTTTTTGTCGTTTACGTCGGTCCAGCACGCTCGCTTCGCAGGCTTAGTCCTGCCCCAGGCCAAAAATACGAGCCGCTGATCTCGTTTTGGGCGCTAATTTGGTGGCGGCGATCTCGAAATGCCCTCGGGCTGCAGCTCCCCTGGTGTTAGAGTGCATCGCTGCATTCGGATCCTTTATAAGGATTTAACGCGCTTATGCTGATGGGTGCGATCATACCAACACTAATGCACCGGATCCCATCAGAACTCCGCAGTTAAGCGTGTTTGGGCGAGAGTAGTACTAGGATGGGTGACCTCCTGGGAAGTCCTCGTGTTGCACCCCTCTCTTTTTCTTCGGATTTTTTTTGTCGTTTACGTCGGTCCAGCACGCTCGCTTCGCAGGCTTAGTCTGCCCCAGGCCAAAAATACGAGCCGCTGATCTCGTTTTGGCGCTAATTTGGTGGCGGCGATCTCGAAATGCCCTCGGGCTGCAGCTCCTGGTGTTAGAGTGCATCGCTGCATTCGGATCCTTTATAAGGATTTAACGCGCTTATGCTGATGGGTGCGATCATACCAACACTAATGCACCGGATCCCATCAGAACTCCGCAGTTAAGCGTGTTTGGGCGAGAGTAGTACTAGGATGGGTGACCTCCTGGGAAGTCCTCGTGTTGCACCCCCTCTCTTTTTCTTCGGATTTTTTTTTGTCGTTTACGTCGGTCCAGCACGCTCGCTTCGCAGGCTTAGTCTGCCCCAGGCCAAAAATACGAGCCGCTGATCTCGTTTTGGGCGCTAATTTGGTGGCGGCGATCTCGAAATGCCCTCGGGCTGCAGCTCCCCTGGTGTTAGAGTGCATCGCTGCATTCGGATCCTTTATAAGGATTTAACGCGCTTATGCTGATGGGTGCGATCATACCAACACTAATGCACCGGATCCCATCAGAACTCCGCAGTTAAGCGTGTTTGGGCGAGAGTAGTACTAGGATGGGTGACCTCCCTGGGAAGTCCTCGTGTTGCACCCCTCTCTTTTTCTTCGGATTTTTTTTTGTCGTTTACGTCGGTCCAGCACGCTCGCTTCGCAGGCTTAGTCTGCCCCAGGCCAAAAATACGAGCCGCTGATCTCGTTTTGGGCGCTAATTTGGTGGCGGCGATCTCGAAATGCCCTCGGGCTGCAGCTCCCTGGTGTTAGAGTGCATCGCTGCATTCGGATCCTTTATAAGGATTTAACGCGCTTATGCTGATGGGTGCGATCATACCAACACATAATGCACCGGATCCCATCAGAACTCCGCAGTTAAGCGTGTTTGGGCGAGAGTAGTACTAGGATGGGTGACCTCCTGGGAAGTCCTCGTGTTGCACCCCTCTCTTTTTCTTCGGATTTTTTTTGTCGTTTACGTCGGTCCAGCACGCTCGCTTCGCAGGCTTAGTCTGCCCCAGGCCAAAAAATACGAGCCGCTGATCTCGTTTTGGGCGCTAATTTGGTGGCGGGCGATCTCGAAATGCCCTCGGGCTGCAGCTCCCTGGTGTTAGAGTGCATCGCTGCATTCGGATCCTTTATAAGGATTTAACGCGCTTATGCTGATGGGTGCGATCATACCAACACTAATGCACCGGATCCCATCAGAACTCCGCAGTTAAGCGTGTTTGGGCGAGAGTAGTACTAGGATGGGTGACCTCCTGGGAAGTCCTCGTGTTGCACCCTCTCTTTTTCTTCGGATTTTTTTTGTCGTTTACGTCGGTCCAGCACGCTCGCTTCGCAGGCTTAGTCTGCCCCAGGCCAAAAATACGAGCCGCTGATCTCGTTTTGGGCGCTAATTTGGTGGCGGGCGATCTCGAAATGCCCTCGGGCTGCAGCTCCCTGGTGTTAGAGTGCATCGCTGCATTCGGATCCTTTATAAGGATTTAACGCGCTTATGCTGATGGGTGCGATCATACCAACACTAATGCACCGTATCCCATCAGAACTCCGCAGTTAAGCGTGTTTGGGCGAGAGTAGTACTAGGATGGGTGACCTCCTGGGAAGTCCTCGTGTTGCACCCCTCTCTTTTTCTTCGGATTTTTTTTGTCGTTTACGTCGGTCCCAGCACGCTCGCTTCGCAGGCTTAGTCTGCCCCAGGCCAAAAATACGAGCCGCTGATCTCGTTTTGGGCGCTAATTTGGTGGCGGCGATCTCGAAATGCCCTCGGGCTGCAGCTCCCTGGTGTTAGAGTGCATCGCTGCATTCGGATCCTTTATAAGGATTTAACGCGCTTATGCTGATGGGTGCGATCATACCAACACTAATGCACCGGATCCCATCAGAACTCCGCAGTTAAGCGTTGTTTGGGCGAGAGTAGTACTAAGGATGGGTGACCTCCTGGGAAGTCCTCGTGTTGCACCCCTCTCTTTTTCTTCGGATTTTTTTTTGTCGTTTACGTCGGGTCCAGCACCGCCTCGCTTCGCAGGCTTAGTCTGCCCCAGGCCAAAAATACGAGCCGCTGATCTCGTTTTGGGCGCTAATTTGGTGGCGGCGATCTCGAAATGCCCTACGGGCTGCAGCTCCCTGGTGTTAGAGTGCATCGCTGCATTCGGATCCTTTATAAGGATTTAACGCGCTTATGCTGATGGGTGCGATCATACCAACACTAATGCACCGGATCCCATCAGAACTCCGCAGTTAAGCGTGTTTGGGCGAGAGTAGTACTAGGATGGGTGACCTCCTGGGAAGTCCCTCGTGTTGCACCCCCTCTCTTTTTCTTCGGATTTTTTTTGTCGTTTACGTCGGTCCAGCACGCTCGCTTCGCAGGCTTAGTCTGCCCCAGGCCAAAAATACGAGCCGCTGATCTCGTTTTGGGCGCTAATTTGGTGGCGGCGATCTCGAAATGCCCTCGGGCTGCAGCTCCCTGGTGTTAGAGTGCATCGCTGCACTTCGGATCCTTTATAAGGATTTAACGCGCTTATGCTGATGGGTGCGATCATACCAACACTAATGCACCGGATCCCATCAGAACTCCGCAGTTAAGCGTGTTTGGGCGAGAGTAGTACTAGGATGGGTGACCTCCCTGGGAAGTCCTCGTGTTGCACCCCTCTCTTTTTCTTCGGATTTTTTTTGTCGTTTACGTCGGTCCAGCACGCTCGCTTCGCAGGCTTAGTCTGCCCCAGGCCAAAAATACGAGCCGCTGATCTCGTTTTGGGCGCTATTTGGTGGCGGCGATCTCGAAATGCCCTCGGGCTGCAGCTCCCTGGTGTTAGAGTGCATCGCTGCATTCGGATCCTTTATAAGGATTTACGCGCTTATGCTGATGGGTGCGATCATACCAACACTAATGCACCGGATCCCATCAGAACTCCGCAGTTAAGCGTGTTTGGGCGAGAGTAGTACTAGGATGGGTGACCTCCTGGGAAGTCCTCGTGTTGCCACCCCCTCTCTTTTTCTTCGGATTTTTTTTGTCGTTTACGTCGGTCCAGCACGCTCGCTTCGCAGGCTTAGTCTGCCCCAGGCCAAAAATACGAGCCGCTGATCTCGTTTTGGGCGCTAATTTGGTGGCGGCGATCTCGAAATGCCCTCGGGCTGCAGCTCCCTGGTGTTAGAGTGCATCGCTGCATTCGGATCCTTTATAAGGATTAACGCGCTTATGCTGATGGGTGCGATCATACCAACACTAATGCACCGGATCCCATCAGAACTCCGCAGTTAAGCGTGTTTGGGCGAGAGTAGTACTAGGATGGGTGACCTCCTGGGAAGTCCTCGTGTTGCACCCCTCTCATTTTTCTTCGGATTTTTTTTGTCGTTTACGTCGGTCCAGCACGCTCGCTTCGCAGGCTTAGTCTGCCCCCAGGCCAAAAATACGAGCCGCTGATCTCGTTTTGGGCGCTAATTTGGTGGCGGCGATCTCGAAATGCCCTCGGGCTGCAGCTCCCTGGTGTTAGAGTGCATCGCTGCATTCGGATCCTTTATAAGGATTTAACGCGCTTATGCTGATGGGTGCGATCATACCAACACTAATGCACCGGATCCCATCAGAACTCCGCAGTTAAGCGTGTTTGGGCGAGAGTAGTACTAGGATGGGTGACCTCCTGGGAAGTCCTCGTGTTGCACCCCTCTCTTTTTCTTCGGATTTTTTTTGTCGTTTACCGTCGGTCCAGCACGCTCGCTTCGCAGGCTTAGTCTGCCCCAGGCCAAAAATACGAGCCGCTGATCTCGTTTTGGGGCGCTAATTTGGTGGCGGCGATCTCGAAATGCCCTCGGGCTGCAGCTCCCTGGTGTTAGAGTGCATCGCTGCATTCGGATCCTTTATAAGGATTTAACGCGCTTATGCTGATGGGTGCGATCATACCAACACTAATGCACGGATCCCATCAGAACTCCGCAGTTAAGCGTGTTTGGGCGAGAGTAGTACTAGGATGGGTGACCTCCCTGGGAAGGTCCTCGTGTTGCACCCCTCTCTTTTTCTTCGGATTTTTTTTGTCGTTTACGTCGGTCCAGCACGCTCGCTTCGCAGGCTTAGTCTGCCCCAGGCCAAAAATACGAGCCGCTGATCTCGTTTTGGGCGCTAATTTGGTGGCGGCGATCTCGAAATGCCCTCGGGCTGCAGCTCCCTGGTGTTAGAGTGCATCGCTGCATTTCGGATCCTTTATAAGGATTTTAACGCGCTTATGCTGATGGGTGCGATCATACCAACACTAATGCACCGGATCCCATCAGAACTCCGCAGTTAAGCGTGTTTGGGCGAGAGTAGTACTAGGATGGGTGACCTCCTGGGAAGTCCTCGTGTTGCACCCCTCTCTTTTTCTTCGGATTTTTTTTGTCGTTTACGTCGGTCCAGCACGCTCGCTTCGCAGGCTTAGTCTGCCCCAGGCCAAAAATACGAGCCGCTGATCTCGTTTTGGGCGCTAATTTGGTGGCGGCGATCTCGAAATGCCCTCGGGCTGCAGCTCCCTGGTGTTAGAGTGCATCGCTGCATTCGGATCCTTTATAAGGATTTAACGCGCTTATGCTGATGGGTGCGATCATACCAACACTAATGCACCGGGATCCCATCAGAACTCCGCAGTTAAGCGTGTTTGGGGCGAGAGTAGTACTAGGATGGGTGACCTCCTGGGAAGTCCTCGTGTTGCACCCCTCTCTTTTTCTTCGGATTTTTTTTGTCGTTTACGTCGGTCCAGCACGCTCGCTTCGCAGGCTTAGTCTGCCCCAGGCCAAAAATACGAGCCGCTGATCTCGTTTTGGGCGCTAATTTGGTGGCGGGCGATCTCGAAATGCCCTCGGGCTGCAGCTCCCTGGTGTTAGAGTGCATCGCTGCATTCGGATCCTTTATAAGGATTTAACGCGCTTATGCTGATGGGTGCGATCATACCAACACTAATGCACCGGATCCCATCAGAACTCCGCAGTTAAGCGTGTTTGGGCGAGAGTAGTACTAGGATGGGTGACCTCCTGGGAAGTCCTCGTGTTGCAACCCCTCTCTTTTTCTTCGGATTTTTTTTGTCGTTTACGTCGGTCCAGCACGCTCGCTTCGCAGGCTTAGTCTGCCCCAGGCCAAAAATACGAGCCGCTGATCTCGTTTTGGGCGCTAATTTGGTGGCGGCGATCTCGAAATGCCCCTCGGGCTGCAGCTCCCTGGTGTTAGAGTGCATCGCTGCATTCGGATCCTTTATAAGGGATTTAACGCGCTTATGCTGATGGGTGCGATCATACCAACACTAATGCACCGGATCCCATCAGAACTCCGCAGTTAAGCGTGTTTGGGCGAGAGTAGTACTAGGATGGGTGACCTCCTGGGAAGTCCTCGTGTTGCACCCCTCTCTTTTTCTTCGGATTTTTTTTGTCGTTTACGTCGGTCCAGCACGCTCGCTTCGCAGGCTTAGTCTGCCCCAGGCCAAAAAATACGAGCCGCTGATCTCGTTTTGGGCGCTAATTTGGTGGCGGCGATCTCGAAATGCCCTCGGGCTGCAGCTCCCTGGTGTTAGAGTGCATCGCTGCATTCGGATCCTTTATAAGGATTTAACGCGCTTATGCTGATGGGTTGCGATCATACCAACACTAATTGCACCGGATCCATCAGAACTCCGCAGTTAAGCGTGTTTGGGCGAGAGTAGTACTAGGATGGGTGACCTCCTGGGAAGTCCTCGTGTTGCACCCCTCTCTTTTTCTTCGGATTTTTTTTGTCGTATACCGTCGGTCCAGCACGCTCGCTTCGCAGGCTTAGTCTGCCCCAGGCCAAAAATACGAGCCGCTGATCTCGTTTTGGGCGCTAATTTGGTGGCGGCGATCTCGAAATGCCCTCGGGCTGCAGCTCCCTGGTGTTAGAGTGCATCGCTGCATTCGGATCCTTTATAAGGATTTAACCGGCGCTTATGCTGATGGGTGCGATCATACCAACACTAATGCACCGGATCCCATCAGAACTCCGCAGTTAAGCGTGTTTGGGCGAGAGTAGTACTAGGATGGTGACCTCCTGGGAAGTCCCTCGTGTTGCCACCCCCTCTCTTTTTCTTCGGATTTTTTTTGTCGTTTACGTCGGTCCAGCACGCTCGCTTCGCAGGCTTAGTCTGCCCCAGGCCAAAAATACGAGCCGCTGATCTCGTTTTTGGGCGCTAATTTGGGTGGCGGCGATCTCGAAATGCCCTCGGGCTGCAGCTCCCTGGTGTTAGAGTGCATCGCTGCATTCGGATCCTTTATAAGGATTTAACGCGCTTATGCTGATGGGTGCGATCATACCAACACTAATGCACCGGATCCCATCAGAACTCCGCAGTTAAGCGTGTTTGGGCGAGAGTAGTACTAGGATGGGTGACCTCCTGGGAAGTCCTCGTGTTGCACCCCTCTCTTTTTCTTCGGATTTTTTTTGTCGTTTACGTCGGTCCCAGCACGCTCGCTTCGCAGGCTTAGTCTGCCCCAGGCCAAAAATACGAGCCGCTGATCTCGTTTTGGGCGCTAATTTGGTGGCGGCGATCTCGAAATGCCCTCGGGCTGCAGCTCCCCTGGTGTTAGAGTGCATCGCTGCATTCGGATCCTTTATAAGGATTTAACGCGCTTATGCTGATGGGTGCGATCATACCAACACTAATGCAACCGGATCCCCATCAGAACTCCGCAGTTAAGCGTGTTTGGGCGAGAGTAGTACTAGGATGGGTGACCTCCTGGGAAGTCCTCGTGTTGCACCCCTCTCTTTTTCTTCGGATTTTTTTTGTCCGTTTACGTCGGTCCAGCACGGCTCGCTTCGCAGGCTTAGTCTGCCCACAGGCCAAAAAATACGAGCCGCTGATCTCGTTTTGGGCGCTAATTTGGTGGCGGCGATCTCGAAATGCCCTCGGGCTGCAGCTCCCTGGTGTTAGAGTGCATCGCTGCATTCGGATCCTTTATAAGGATTTAACGCGCTTATGCTGATGGGTGCGATCATAACCAACACCAACACTAATGCACCGGATCCCATCAGAACTCCGCAGTTAAGCGTGTTTGGGCGAGAGTAGTACTAGGATGGGTGACCTCCTGGGAAGTCCTCGTGTTGCACCCCTCTCTTTTTCTTCGGATTTTTTTTGTCGTTTACGTCGGTCCAGCACGCTCGCTTCGCAGGCTTAGTCTGCCCCAGGCCAAAAATACGAGCCGCTGATCTCGTTTTGGGCGCTAATTTGGTGGCGGCGATCTCGTAATGCCCTCGGGCTGCAGCTCCCTGGTGTTAGAGTGCATCGCTGCATTCGGATCCTTTATAAGGATTTAACGCGCTTATGCTGATGGGTGCGATCATACCAACACTAATGCACCGGATCCCATCAGAACTCCGCAGTTAAGCGTGTTTGGGCGAGAGTAGTACTAGGATGGGTGACCTCCTGGGAAGTCCTCGTGTTGCACCCCTCTCTTTTTCTTCGGATTTTTTTTGTCGTTTACGTCGGTCCAGCACGCTCGCTTCGCAGGCTTAGTCTGCCCCAGGCCAAAAATACGAGCCGCTGATCTCGTTTTGGGCGCTAATTTGGTGGCGGCGATCTCGAAATGCCCTCGGGCTGCAGCTCCCTGGTGTTAGAGTGCATCGCTGCATTCGGATCCTTTATAAGGATTTAACGCGCTTATGCTGATGGGTGCGATCATACCAACACTAATGCACCGGATCCCATCAGAACTCCGCAGTTAAGCGTGTTTGGGCGAGAGTAGTACTAGGATGGGTGACCTCCTGGGAAGTCCTCGTGTTGCACCCCTCTCTTTTTCTTCGGATTTTTTTTGTCGTTTACGTCGGTCCAGCACGCTCGCTTCGCAGGCTTAGTCTGCCCCAGGCCAAAAATACGAGCCGCTGATCTCGTTTTGGGCGCTAATTTGGTGGCGGCGATCTCGAAATGCCCTCGGGCTGCAGCTCCCTGGTGTTAGAGTGCATCGCTGCATTCGGATCCTTTATAAGGATTTAACGCGCTTATGCTGATGGGTGCGATCATACCAACACTAATGCACCGGATCCCATCAGAACTCCGCAGTTAAGCGTGTTTGGGCGAGAGTAGTACTAGGATGGGTGACCTCCTGGGAAGTCCTCGTGTTGCACCCCTCTCTTTTTCTTCGGATTTTTTTTGTCGTTTACGTCGGTCCAGCACGCTCGCTTCGCAGGCTTAGTCTGCCCCAGGCCAAAAATACGAGCCGCTGATCTCGTTTTGGGCGCTAATTTGGTGGCGGCGATCTCGAAATGCCCTCGGGCTGCAGCTCCCTGGTGTTAGAGTGCATCGCTGCATTCGGATCCTTTATAAGGATTTAACGCGCTTATGCTGATGGGTGCGATCATACCAACACTAATGCACCGGATCCCATCAGAACTCCGCAGTTAAGCGTGTTTGGGCGAGAGTAGTACTAGGATGGGTGACCTCCTGGGAAGTCCTCGTGTTGCACCCCTCTCTTTTTCTTCGGATTTTTTTTGTCGTTTACGTCGGTCCAGCACGCTCGCTTCGCAGGCTTAGTCTGCCCCAGGCCAAAAATACGAGCCGCTGATCTCGTTTTGGGCGCTAATTTGGTGGCGGCGATCTCGAAATGCCCTCGGGCTGCAGCTCCCTGGTGTTAGAGTGCATCGCTGCATTCGGATCCTTTATAAGGATTTAACGCGCTTATGCTGATGGGTGCGATCATACCAACACTAATGCACCGGATCCCATCAGAACTCCGCAGTTAAGCGTGTTTGGGCGAGAGTAGTACTAGGATGGGTGACCTCCTGGGAAGTCCTCGTGTTGCACCCCTCTCTTTTTCTTCGGATTTTTTTTGTCGTTTACGTCGGTCCAGCACGCTCGCTTCGCAGGCTTAGTCTGCCCCAGGCCAAAAATACGAGCCGCTGATCTCGTTTTGGGCGCTAATTTGGTGGCGGCGATCTCGAAATGCCCTCGGGCTGCAGCTCCCTGGTGTTAGAGTGCATCGCTGCATTCGGATCCTTTATAAGGATTTAACGCGCTTATGCTGATGGGTGCGATCATACCAACACTAATGCACCGGATCCCATCAGAACTCCGCAGTTAAGCGTGTTTGGGCGAGAGTAGTACTAGGATGGGTGACCTCCTGGGAAGTCCTCGTGTTGCACCCCTCTCTTTTTCTTCGGATTTTTTTTGTCGTTTACGTCGGTCCAGCACGCTCGCTTCGCAGGCTTAGTCTGCCCCAGGCCAAAAATACGAGCCGCTGATCTCGTTTTGGGCGCTAATTTGGTGGCGGCGATCTCGAAATGCCCTCGGGCTGCAGCTCCCTGGTGTTAGAGTGCATCGCTGCATTCGGATCCTTTATAAGGATTTAACGCGCTTATGCTGATGGGTGCGATCATACCAACACTAATGCACCGGATCCCATCAGAACTCCGCAGTTAAGCGTGTTTGGGCGAGAGTAGTACTAGGATGGGTGACCTCCTGGGAAGTCCTCGTGTTGCACCCCTCTCTTTTTCTTCGGATTTTTTTTGTCGTTTACGTCGGTCCAGCACGCTCGCTTCGCAGGCTTAGTCTGCCCCAGGCCAAAAATACGAGCCGCTGATCTCGTTTTGGGCGCTAATTTGGTGGCGGCGATCTCGAAATGCCCTCGGGCTGCAGCTCCCTGGTGTTAGAGTGCATCGCTGCATTCGGATCCTTTATAAGGATTTAACGCGCTTATGCTGATGGGTGCGATCATACCAACACTAATGCACCGGATCCCATCAGAACTCCGCAGTTAAGCGTGTTTGGGCGAGAGTAGTACTAGGATGGGTGACCTCCTGGGAAGTCCTCGTGTTGCACCCCTCTCTTTTTCTTCGGATTTTTTTTGTCGTTTACGTCGGTCCAGCACGCTCGCTTCGCAGGCTTAGTCTGCCCCAGGCCAAAAATACGAGCCGCTGATCTCGTTTTGGGCGCTAATTTGGTGGCGGCGATCTCGAAATGCCCTCGGGCTGCAGCTCCCTGGTGTTAGAGTGCATCGCTGCATTCGGATCCTTTATAAGGATTTAACGCGCTTATGCTGATGGGTGCGATCATACCAACACTAATGCACCGGATCCCATCAGAACTCCGCAGTTAAGCGTGTTTGGGCGAGAGTAGTACTAGGATGGGTGACCTCCTGGGAAGTCCTCGTGTTGCACCCCTCTCTTTTTCTTCGGATTTTTTTTGTCGTTTACGTCGGTCCAGCACGCTCGCTTCGCAGGCTTAGTCTGCCCCAGGCCAAAAATACGAGCCGCTGATCTCGTTTTGGGCGCTAATTTGGTGGCGGCGATCTCGAAATGCCCTCGGGCTGCAGCTCCCTGGTGTTAGAGTGCATCGCTGCATTCGGATCCTTTATAAGGATTTAACGCGCTTATGCTGATGGGTGCGATCATACCAACACTAATGCACCGGATCCCATCAGAACTCCGCAGTTAAGCGTGTTTGGGCGAGAGTAGTACTAGGATGGGTGACCTCCTGGGAAGTCCTCGTGTTGCACCCCTCTCTTTTTCTTCGGATTTTTTTTGTCGTTTACGTCGGTCCAGCACGCTCGCTTCGCAGGCTTAGTCTGCCCCAGGCCAAAAATACGAGCCGCTGATCTCGTTTTGGGCGCTAATTTGGTGGCGGCGATCTCGAAATGCCCTCGGGCTGCAGCTCCCTGGTGTTAGAGTGCATCGCTGCATTCGGATCCTTTATAAGGATTTAACGCGCTTATGCTGATGGGTGCGATCATACCAACACTAATGCACCGGATCCCATCAGAACTCCGCAGTTAAGCGTGTTTGGGCGAGAGTAGTACTAGGATGGGTGACCTCCTGGGAAGTCCTCGTGTTGCACCCCTCTCTTTTTCTTCGGATTTTTTTTGTCGTTTACGTCGGTCCAGCACGCTCGCTTCGCAGGCTTAGTCTGCCCCAGGCCAAAAATACGAGCCGCTGATCTCGTTTTGGGCGCTAATTTGGTGGCGGCGATCTCGAAATGCCCTCGGGCTGCAGCTCCCTGGTGTTAGAGTGCATCGCTGCATTCGGATCCTTTATAAGGATTTAACGCGCTTATGCTGATGGGTGCGATCATACCAACACTAATGCACCGGATCCCATCAGAACTCCGCAGTTAAGCGTGTTTGGGCGAGAGTAGTACTAGGATGGGTGACCTCCTGGGAAGTCCTCGTGTTGCACCCCTCTCTTTTTCTTCGGATTTTTTTTGTCGTTTACGTCGGTCCAGCACGCTCGCTTCGCAGGCTTAGTCTGCCCCAGGCCAAAAATACGAGCCGCTGATCTCGTTTTGGGCGCTAATTTGGTGGCGGCGATCTCGAAATGCCCTCGGGCTGCAGCTCCCTGGTGTTAGAGTGCATCGCTGCATTCGGATCCTTTATAAGGATTTAACGCGCTTATGCTGATGGGTGCGATCATACCAACACTAATGCACCGGATCCCATCAGAACTCCGCAGTTAAGCGTGTTTGGGCGAGAGTAGTACTAGGATGGGTGACCTCCTGGGAAGTCCTCGTGTTGCACCCCTCTCTTTTTCTTCGGATTTTTTTTGTCGTTTACGTCGGTCCAGCACGCTCGCTTCGCAGGCTTAGTCTGCCCCAGGCCAAAAATACGAGCCGCTGATCTCGTTTTGGGCGCTAATTTGGTGGCGGCGATCTCGAAATGCCCTCGGGCTGCAGCTCCCTGGTGTTAGAGTGCATCGCTGCATTCGGATCCTTTATAAGGATTTAACGCGCTTATGCTGATGGGTGCGATCATACCAACACTAATGCACCGGATCCCATCAGAACTCCGCAGTTAAGCGTGTTTGGGCGAGAGTAGTACTAGGATGGGTGACCTCCTGGGAAGTCCTCGTGTTGCACCCCTCTCTTTTTCTTCGGATTTTTTTTGTCGTTTACGTCGGTCCAGCACGCTCGCTTCGCAGGCTTAGTCTGCCCCAGGCCAAAAATACGAGCCGCTGATCTCGTTTTGGGCGCTAATTTGGTGGCGGCGATCTCGAAATGCCCTCGGGCTGCAGCTCCCTGGTGTTAGAGTGCATCGCTGCATTCGGATCCTTTATAAGGATTTAACGCGCTTATGCTGATGGGTGCGATCATACCAACACTAATGCACCGGATCCCATCAGAACTCCGCAGTTAAGCGTGTTTGGGCGAGAGTAGTACTAGGATGGGTGACCTCCTGGGAAGTCCTCGTGTTGCACCCCTCTCTTTTTCTTCGGATTTTTTTTGTCGTTTACGTCGGTCCAGCACGCTCGCTTCGCAGGCTTAGTCTGCCCCAGGCCAAAAATACGAGCCGCTGATCTCGTTTTGGGCGCTAATTTGGTGGCGGCGATCTCGAAATGCCCTCGGGCTGCAGCTCCCTGGTGTTAGAGTGCATCGCTGCATTCGGATCCTTTATAAGGATTTAACGCGCTTATGCTGATGGGTGCGATCATACCAACACTAATGCACCGGATCCCATCAGAACTCCGCAGTTAAGCGTGTTTGGGCGAGAGTAGTACTAGGATGGGTGACCTCCTGGGAAGTCCTCGTGTTGCACCCCTCTCTTTTTCTTCGGATTTTTTTTGTCGTTTACGTCGGTCCAGCACGCTCGCTTCGCAGGCTTAGTCTGCCCCAGGCCAAAAATACGAGCCGCTGATCTCGTTTTGGGCGCTAATTTGGTGGCGGCGATCTCGAAATGCCCTCGGGCTGCAGCTCCCTGGTGTTAGAGTGCATCGCTGCATTCGGATCCTTTATAAGGATTTAACGCGCTTATGCTGATGGGTGCGATCATACCAACACTAATGCACCGGATCCCATCAGAACTCCGCAGTTAAGCGTGTTTGGGCGAGAGTAGTACTAGGATGGGTGACCTCCTGGGAAGTCCTCGTGTTGCACCCCTCTCTTTTTCTTCGGATTTTTTTTGTCGTTTACGTCGGTCCAGCACGCTCGCTTCGCAGGCTTAGTCTGCCCCAGGCCAAAAATACGAGCCGCTGATCTCGTTTTGGGCGCTAATTTGGTGGCGGCGATCTCGAAATGCCCTCGGGCTGCAGCTCCCTGGTGTTAGAGTGCATCGCTGCATTCGGATCCTTTATAAGGATTTAACGCGCTTATGCTGATGGGTGCGATCATACCAACACTAATGCACCGGATCCCATCAGAACTCCGCAGTTAAGCGTGTTTGGGCGAGAGTAGTACTAGGATGGGTGACCTCCTGGGAAGTCCTCGTGTTGCACCCCTCTCTTTTTCTTCGGATTTTTTTTGTCGTTTACGTCGGTCCAGCACGCTCGCTTCGCAGGCTTAGTCTGCCCCAGGCCAAAAATACGAGCCGCTGATCTCGTTTTGGGCGCTAATTTGGTGGCGGCGATCTCGAAATGCCCTCGGGCTGCAGCTCCCTGGTGTTAGAGTGCATCGCTGCATTCGGATCCTTTATAAGGATTTAACGCGCTTATGCTGATGGGTGCGATCATACCAACACTAATGCACCGGATCCCATCAGAACTCCGCAGTTAAGCGTGTTTGGGCGAGAGTAGTACTAGGATGGGTGACCTCCTGGGAAGTCCTCGTGTTGCACCCCTCTCTTTTTCTTCGGATTTTTTTTGTCGTTTACGTCGGTCCAGCACGCTCGCTTCGCAGGCTTAGTCTGCCCCAGGCCAAAAATACGAGCCGCTGATCTCGTTTTGGGCGCTAATTTGGTGGCGGCGATCTCGAAATGCCCTCGGGCTGCAGCTCCCTGGTGTTAGAGTGCATCGCTGCATTCGGATCCTTTATAAGGATTTAACGCGCTTATGCTGATGGGTGCGATCATACCAACACTAATGCACCGGATCCCATCAGAACTCCGCAGTTAAGCGTGTTTGGGCGAGAGTAGTACTAGGATGGGTGACCTCCTGGGAAGTCCTCGTGTTGCACCCCTCTCTTTTTCTTCGGATTTTTTTTGTCGTTTACGTCGGTCCAGCACGCTCGCTTCGCAGGCTTAGTCTGCCCCAGGCCAAAAATACGAGCCGCTGATCTCGTTTTGGGCGCTAATTTGGTGGCGGCGATCTCGAAATGCCCTCGGGCTGCAGCTCCCTGGTGTTAGAGTGCATCGCTGCATTCGGATCCTTTATAAGGATTTAACGCGCTTATGCTGATGGGTGCGATCATACCAACACTAATGCACCGGATCCCATCAGAACTCCGCAGTTAAGCGTGTTTGGGCGAGAGTAGTACTAGGATGGGTGACCTCCTGGGAAGTCCTCGTGTTGCACCCCTCTCTTTTTCTTCGGATTTTTTTTGTCGTTTACGTCGGTCCAGCACGCTCGCTTCGCAGGCTTAGTCTGCCCCAGGCCAAAAATACGAGCCGCTGATCTCGTTTTGGGCGCTAATTTGGTGGCGGCGATCTCGAAATGCCCTCGGGCTGCAGCTCCCTGGTGTTAGAGTGCATCGCTGCATTCGGATCCTTTATAAGGATTTAACGCGCTTATGCTGATGGGTGCGATCATACCAACACTAATGCACCGGATCCCATCAGAACTCCGCAGTTAAGCGTGTTTGGGCGAGAGTAGTACTAGGATGGGTGACCTCCTGGGAAGTCCTCGTGTTGCACCCCTCTCTTTTTCTTCGGATTTTTTTTGTCGTTTACGTCGGTCCAGCACGCTCGCTTCGCAGGCTTAGTCTGCCCCAGGCCAAAAATACGAGCCGCTGATCTCGTTTTGGGCGCTAATTTGGTGGCGGCGATCTCGAAATGCCCTCGGGCTGCAGCTCCCTGGTGTTAGAGTGCATCGCTGCATTCGGATCCTTTATAAGGATTTAACGCGCTTATGCTGATGGGTGCGATCATACCAACACTAATGCACCGGATCCCATCAGAACTCCGCAGTTAAGCGTGTTTGGGCGAGAGTAGTACTAGGATGGGTGACCTCCTGGGAAGTCCTCGTGTTGCACCCCTCTCTTTTTCTTCGGATTTTTTTTGTCGTTTACGTCGGTCCAGCACGCTCGCTTCGCAGGCTTAGTCTGCCCCAGGCCAAAAATACGAGCCGCTGATCTCGTTTTGGGCGCTAATTTGGTGGCGGCGATCTCGAAATGCCCTCGGGCTGCAGCTCCCTGGTGTTAGAGTGCATCGCTGCATTCGGATCCTTTATAAGGATTTAACGCGCTTATGCTGATGGGTGCGATCATACCAACACTAATGCACCGGATCCCATCAGAACTCCGCAGTTAAGCGTGTTTGGGCGAGAGTAGTACTAGGATGGGTGACCTCCTGGGAAGTCCTCGTGTTGCACCCCTCTCTTTTTCTTCGGATTTTTTTTGTCGTTTACGTCGGTCCAGCACGCTCGCTTCGCAGGCTTAGTCTGCCCCAGGCCAAAAATACGAGCCGCTGATCTCGTTTTGGGCGCTAATTTGGTGGCGGCGATCTCGAAATGCCCTCGGGCTGCAGCTCCCTGGTGTTAGAGTGCATCGCTGCATTCGGATCCTTTATAAGGATTTAACGCGCTTATGCTGATGGGTGCGATCATACCAACACTAATGCACCGGATCCCATCAGAACTCCGCAGTTAAGCGTGTTTGGGCGAGAGTAGTACTAGGATGGGTGACCTCCTGGGAAGTCCTCGTGTTGCACCCCTCTCTTTTTCTTCGGATTTTTTTTGTCGTTTACGTCGGTCCAGCACGCTCGCTTCGCAGGCTTAGTCTGCCCCAGGCCAAAAATACGAGCCGCTGATCTCGTTTTGGGCGCTAATTTGGTGGCGGCGATCTCGAAATGCCCTCGGGCTGCAGCTCCCTGGTGTTAGAGTGCATCGCTGCATTCGGATCCTTTATAAGGATTTAACGCGCTTATGCTGATGGGTGCGATCATACCAACACTAATGCACCGGATCCCATCAGAACTCCGCAGTTAAGCGTGTTTGGGCGAGAGTAGTACTAGGATGGGTGACCTCCTGGGAAGTCCTCGTGTTGCACCCCTCTCTTTTTCTTCGGATTTTTTTTGTCGTTTACGTCGGTCCAGCACGCTCGCTTCGCAGGCTTAGTCTGCCCCAGGCCAAAAATACGAGCCGCTGATCTCGTTTTGGGCGCTAATTTGGTGGCGGCGATCTCGAAATGCCCTCGGGCTGCAGCTCCCTGGTGTTAGAGTGCATCGCTGCATTCGGATCCTTTATAAGGATTTAACGCGCTTATGCTGATGGGTGCGATCATACCAACACTAATGCACCGGATCCCATCAGAACTCCGCAGTTAAGCGTGTTTGGGCGAGAGTAGTACTAGGATGGGTGACCTCCTGGGAAGTCCTCGTGTTGCACCCCTCTCTTTTTCTTCGGATTTTTTTTGTCGTTTACGTCGGTCCAGCACGCTCGCTTCGCAGGCTTAGTCTGCCCCAGGCCAAAAATACGAGCCGCTGATCTCGTTTTGGGCGCTAATTTGGTGGCGGCGATCTCGAAATGCCCTCGGGCTGCAGCTCCCTGGTGTTAGAGTGCATCGCTGCATTCGGATCCTTTATAAGGATTTAACGCGCTTATGCTGATGGGTGCGATCATACCAACACTAATGCACCGGATCCCATCAGAACTCCGCAGTTAAGCGTGTTTGGGCGAGAGTAGTACTAGGATGGGTGACCTCCTGGGAAGTCCTCGTGTTGCACCCCTCTCTTTTTCTTCGGATTTTTTTTGTCGTTTACGTCGGTCCAGCACGCTCGCTTCGCAGGCTTAGTCTGCCCCAGGCCAAAAATACGAGCCGCTGATCTCGTTTTGGGCGCTAATTTGGTGGCGGCGATCTCGAAATGCCCTCGGGCTGCAGCTCCCTGGTGTTAGAGTGCATCGCTGCATTCGGATCCTTTATAAGGATTTAACGCGCTTATGCTGATGGGTGCGATCATACCAACACTAATGCACCGGACCCATCAGAACTCCGCAGTTAAGCGTGTTTGGGCGAGAGTAGTACTAGGATGGGTGACCTCCTGGGAAGTCCTCGTGTTGCACCCCTCTCTTTTTCTTCGGATTTTTTTTTGTCGTTTACGTCGGTCCAGCACGCTCGCTTCGCAGGCTTAGTCTGCCCCAGGCCAAAAATACGAGCCGCTGATCTCGTTTTGGGCGCTAATTTGGTGGCGGCGATCTCGAAATGCCCTCGGGCTGCAGCTCCCTGGTGTTAGAGTGCATCGCTGCATTCGGATCCTTTATAAGGATTTAACGCGCTTATGCTGATGGGTGCGATCATACCAACACTAATGCACCGGATCCCATCAGAACTCCGCAGTTAAGCGTGTTTGGGCGAGAGTAGTACTAGGATGGGTGACCTCCTGGGAAGTCCTCGTGTTGCACCCCTCTCTTTTTCTTCGGATTTTTTTTGTCGTTTACGTCGGTCCAGCACGCTCGCTTCGCAGGCTTAGTCTGCCCCAGGCCAAAAATACGAGCCGCTGATCTCGTTTTGGGCGCTAATTTGGTGGCGGCGATCTCGAAATGCCCTCGGGCTGCAGCTCCCTGGTGTTAGAGTGCATCGCTGCATTCGGATCCTTTATAAGGATTTAACGCGCTTATGCTGATGGGTGCGATCATACCAACACTAATGCACCGGATCCCATCAGAACTCCGCAGTTAAGCGTGTTTGGGCGAGAGTAGTACTAGGATGGGTGACCTCCTGGGAAGTCCTCGTGTTGCACCCCTCTCTTTTTCTTCGGATTTTTTTTGTCGTTTACGTCGGTCCAGCACGCTCGCTTCGCAGGCTTAGTCTGCCCCAGGCCAAAAATACGAGCCGCTGATCTCGTTTTGGGCGCTAATTTGGTGGCGGCGATCTCGAAATGCCCTCGGGCTGCAGCTCCCTGGTGTTAGAGTGCATCGCTGCATTCGGATCCTTTATAAGGATTTAACGCGCTTATGCTGATGGGTGCGATCATACCAACACTAATGCACCGGATCCCATCAGAACTCCGCAGTTAAGCGTGTTTGGGCGAGAGTAGTACTAGGATGGGTGACCTCCTGGGAAGTCCTCGTGTTGCACCCCTCTCTTTTTCTTCGGATTTTTTTTGTCGTTTACGTCGGTCCAGCACGCTCGCTTCGCAGGCTTAGTCTGCCCCAGGCCAAAAATACGAGCCGCTGATCTCGTTTTGGGCGCTAATTTGGTGGCGGCGATCTCGAAATGCCCTCGGGCTGCAGCTCCCTGGTGTTAGAGTGCATCGCTGCATTCGGATCCTTTATAAGGATTTAACGCGCTTATGCTGATGGGTGCGATCATACCAACACTAATGCACCGGATCCCATCAGAACTCCGCAGTTAAGCGTGTTTGGGCGAGAGTAGTACTAGGATGGGTGACCTCCTGGGAAGTCCTCGTGTTGCACCCCTCTCTTTTTCTTCGGATTTTTTTTGTCGTTTACGTCGGTCCAGCACGCTCGCTTCGCAGGCTTAGTCTGCCCCAGGCCAAAAATACGAGCCGCTGATCTCGTTTTGGGCGCTAATTTGGTGGCGGCGATCTCGAAATGCCCTCGGGCTGCAGCTCCCTGGTGTTAGAGTGCATCGCTGCATTCGGATCCTTTATAAGGATTTAACGCGCTTATGCTGATGGGTGCGATCATACCAACACTAATGCACCGGATCCCATCAGAACTCCGCAGTTAAGCGTGTTTGGGCGAGAGTAGTACTAGGATGGGTGACCTCCTGGGAAGTCCTCGTGTTGCACCCCTCTCTTTTTCTTCGGATTTTTTTTGTCGTTTACGTCGGTCCAGCACGCTCGCTTCGCAGGCTTAGTCTGCCCCAGGCCAAAAATACGAGCCGCTGATCTCGTTTTGGGCGCTAATTTGGTGGCGGCGATCTCGAAATGCCCTCGGGCTGCAGCTCCCTGGTGTTAGAGTGCATCGCTGCATTCGGATCCTTTATAAGGATTTAACGCGCTTATGCTGATGGGTGCGATCATACCAACACTAATGCACCGGATCCCATCAGAACTCCGCAGTTAAGCGTGTTTGGGCGAGAGTAGTACTAGGATGGGTGACCTCCTGGGAAGTCCTCGTGTTGCACCCCTCTCTTTTTCTTCGGATTTTTTTTGTCGTTTACGTCGGTCCAGCACGCTCGCTTCGCAGGCTTAGTCTGCCCCAGGCCAAAAATACGAGCCGCTGATCTCGTTTTGGGCGCTAATTTGGTGGCGGCGATCTCGAAATGCCCTCGGGCTGCAGCTCCCTGGTGTTAGAGTGCATCGCTGCATTCGGATCCTTTATAAGGATTTAACGCGCTTATGCTGATGGGTGCGATCATACCAACACTAATGCACCGGATCCCATCAGAACTCCGCAGTTAAGCGTGTTTGGGCGAGAGTAGTACTAGGATGGGTGACCTCCTGGGAAGTCCTCGTGTTGCACCCCTCTCTTTTTCTTCGGATTTTTTTTGTCGTTTACGTCGGTCCAGCACGCTCGCTTCGCAGGCTTAGTCTGCCCCAGGCCAAAAATACGAGCCGCTGATCTCGTTTTGGGCGCTAATTTGGTGGCGGCGATCTCGAAATGCCCTCGGGCTGCAGCTCCCTGGTGTTAGAGTGCATCGCTGCATTCGGATCCTTTATAAGGATTTAACGCGCTTATGCTGATGGGTGCGATCATACCAACACTAATGCACCGGATCCCATCAGAACTCCGCAGTTAAGCGTGTTTGGGCGAGAGTAGTACTAGGATGGGTGACCTCCTGGGAAGTCCTCGTGTTGCACCCCTCTCTTTTTCTTCGGATTTTTTTTGTCGTTTACGTCGGTCCAGCACGCTCGCTTCGCAGGCTTAGTCTGCCCCAGGCCAAAAATACGAGCCGCTGATCTCGTTTTGGGCGCTAATTTGGTGGCGGCGATCTCGAAATGCCCTCGGGCTGCAGCTCCCTGGTGTTAGAGTGCATCGCTGCATTCGGATCCTTTATAAGGATTTAACGCGCTTATGCTGATGGGTGCGATCATACCAACACTAATGCACCGGATCCCATCAGAACTCCGCAGTTAAGCGTGTTTGGGCGAGAGTAGTACTAGGATGGGTGACCTCCTGGGAAGTCCTCGTGTTGCACCCCTCTCTTTTTCTTCGGATTTTTTTTGTCGTTTACGTCGGTCCAGCACGCTCGCTTCGCAGGCTTAGTCTGCCCCAGGCCAAAAATACGAGCCGCTGATCTCGTTTTGGGCGCTAATTTGGTGGCGGCGATCTCGAAATGCCCTCGGGCTGCAGCTCCCTGGTGTTAGAGTGCATCGCTGCATTCGGATCCTTTATAAGGATTTAACGCGCTTATGCTGATGGGTGCGATCATACCAACACTAATGCACCGGATCCCATCAGAACTCCGCAGTTAAGCGTGTTTGGGCGAGAGTAGTACTAGGATGGGTGACCTCCTGGGAAGTCCTCGTGTTGCACCCCTCTCTTTTTCTTCGGATTTTTTTTGTCGTTTACGTCGGTCCAGCACGCTCGCTTCGCAGGCTTAGTCTGCCCCAGGCCAAAAATACGAGCCGCTGATCTCGTTTTGGGCGCTAATTTGGTGGCGGCGATCTCGAAATGCCCTCGGGCTGCAGCTCCCTGGTGTTAGAGTGCATCGCTGCATTCGGATCCTTTATAAGGATTTAACGCGCTTATGCTGATGGGTGCGATCATACCAACACTAATGCACCGGATCCCATCAGAACTCCGCAGTTAAGCGTGTTTGGGCGAGAGTAGTACTAGGATGGGTGACCTCCTGGGAAGTCCTCGTGTTGCACCCCTCTCTTTTTCTTCGGATTTTTTTTGTCGTTTACGTCGGTCCAGCACGCTCGCTTCGCAGGCTTAGTCTGCCCCAGGCCAAAAATACGAGCCGCTGATCTCGTTTTGGGCGCTAATTTGGTGGCGGCGATCTCGAAATGCCCTCGGGCTGCAGCTCCCTGGTGTTAGAGTGCATCGCTGCATTCGGATCCTTTATAAGGATTTAACGCGCTTATGCTGATGGGTGCGATCATACCAACACTAATGCACCGGATCCCATCAGAACTCCGCAGTTAAGCGTGTTTGGGCGAGAGTAGTACTAGGATGGGTGACCTCCTGGGAAGTCCTCGTGTTGCACCCCTCTCTTTTTCTTCGGATTTTTTTTGTCGTTTACGTCGGTCCAGCACGCTCGCTTCGCAGGCTTAGTCTGCCCCAGGCCAAAAATACGAGCCGCTGATCTCGTTTTGGGCGCTAATTTGGTGGCGGCGATCTCGAAATGCCCTCGGGCTGCAGCTCCCTGGTGTTAGAGTGCATCGCTGCATTCGGATCCTTTATAAGGATTTAACGCGCTTATGCTGATGGGTGCGATCATACCAACACTAATGCACCGGATCCCATCAGAACTCCGCAGTTAAGCGTGTTTGGGCGAGAGTAGTACTAGGATGGGTGACCTCCTGGGAAGTCCTCGTGTTGCACCCCTCTCTTTTTCTTCGGATTTTTTTTGTCGTTTACGTCGGTCCAGCACGCTCGCTTCGCAGGCTTAGTCTGCCCCAGGCCAAAAATACGAGCCGCTGATCTCGTTTTGGGCGCTAATTTGGTGGCGGCGATCTCGAAATGCCCTCGGGCTGCAGCTCCCTGGTGTTAGAGTGCATCGCTGCATTCGGATCCTTTATAAGGATTTAACGCGCTTATGCTGATGGGTGCGATCATACCAACACTAATGCACCGGATCCCATCAGAACTCCGCAGTTAAGCGTGTTTGGGCGAGAGTAGTACTAGGATGGGTGACCTCCTGGGAAGTCCTCGTGTTGCACCCCTCTCTTTTTCTTCGGATTTTTTTTGTCGTTTACGTCGGTCCAGCACGCTCGCTTCGCAGGCTTAGTCTGCCCCAGGCCAAAAATACGAGCCGCTGATCTCGTTTTGGGCGCTAATTTGGTGGCGGCGATCTCGAAATGCCCTCGGGCTGCAGCTCCCTGGTGTTAGAGTGCATCGCTGCATTCGGATCCTTTATAAGGATTTAACGCGCTTATGCTGATGGGTGCGATCATACCAACACTAATGCACCGGATCCCATCAGAACTCCGCAGTTAAGCGTGTTTGGGCGAGAGTAGTACTAGGATGGGTGACCTCCTGGGAAGTCCTCGTGTTGCACCCCTCTCTTTTTCTTCGGATTTTTTTTGTCGTTTACGTCGGTCCAGCACGCTCGCTTCGCAGGCTTAGTCTGCCCCAGGCCAAAAATACGAGCCGCTGATCTCGTTTTGGGCGCTAATTTGGTGGCGGCGATCTCGAAATGCCCTCGGGCTGCAGCTCCCTGGTGTTAGAGTGCATCGCTGCATTCGGATCCTTTATAAGGATTTAACGCGCTTATGCTGATGGGTGCGATCATACCAACACTAATGCACCGGATCCCATCAGAACTCCGCAGTTAAGCGTGTTTGGGCGAGAGTAGTACTAGGATGGGTGACCTCCTGGGAAGTCCTCGTGTTGCACCCCTCTCTTTTTCTTCGGATTTTTTTTGTCGTTTACGTCGGTCCAGCACGCTCGCTTCGCAGGCTTAGTCTGCCCCAGGCCAAAAATACGAGCCGCTGATCTCGTTTTGGGCGCTAATTTGGTGGCGGCGATCTCGAAATGCCCTCGGGCTGCAGCTCCCTGGTGTTAGAGTGCATCGCTGCATTCGGATCCTTTATAAGGATTTAACGCGCTTATGCTGATGGGTGCGATCATACCAACACTAATGCACCGGATCCCATCAGAACTCCGCAGTTAAGCGTGTTTGGGCGAGAGTAGTACTAGGATGGGTGACCTCCTGGGAAGTCCTCGTGTTGCACCCCTCTCTTTTTCTTCGGATTTTTTTTGTCGTTTACGTCGGTCCAGCACGCTCGCTTCGCAGGCTTAGTCTGCCCCAGGCCAAAAATACGAGCCGCTGATCTCGTTTTGGGCGCTAATTTGGTGGCGGCGATCTCGAAATGCCCTCGGGCTGCAGCTCCCTGGTGTTAGAGTGCATCGCTGCATTCGGATCCTTTATAAGGATTTAACGCGCTTATGCTGATGGGTGCGATCATACCAACACTAATGCACCGGATCCCATCAGAACTCCGCAGTTAAGCGTGTTTGGGCGAGAGTAGTACTAGGATGGGTGACCTCCTGGGAAGTCCTCGTGTTGCACCCCTCTCTTTTTCTTCGGATTTTTTTTGTCGTTTACGTCGGTCCAGCACGCTCGCTTCGCAGGCTTAGTCTGCCCCAGGCCAAAAATACGAGCCGCTGATCTCGTTTTGGGCGCTAATTTGGTGGCGGCGATCTCGAAATGCCCTCGGGCTGCAGCTCCCTGGTGTTAGAGTGCATCGCTGCATTCGGATCCTTTATAAGGATTTAACGCGCTTATGCTGATGGGTGCGATCATACCAACACTAATGCACCGGATCCCATCAGAACTCCGCAGTTAAGCGTGTTTGGGCGAGAGTAGTACTAGGATGGGTGACCTCCTGGGAAGTCCTCGTGTTGCACCCCTCTCTTTTTCTTCGGATTTTTTTTGTCGTTTACGTCGGTCCAGCACGCTCGCTTCGCAGGCTTAGTCTGCCCCAGGCCAAAAATACGAGCCGCTGATCTCGTTTTGGGCGCTAATTTGGTGGCGGCGATCTCGAAATGCCCTCGGGCTGCAGCTCCCTGGTGTTAGAGTGCATCGCTGCATTCGGATCCTTTATAAGGATTTAACGCGCTTATGCTGATGGGTGCGATCATACCAACACTAATGCACCGGATCCCATCAGAACTCCGCAGTTAAGCGTGTTTGGGCGAGAGTAGTACTAGGATGGGTGACCTCCTGGGAAGTCCTCGTGTTGCACCCCTCTCTTTTTCTTCGGATTTTTTTTGTCGTTTACGTCGGTCCAGCACGCTCGCTTCGCAGGCTTAGTCTGCCCCAGGCCAAAAATACGAGCCGCTGATCTCGTTTTGGGCGCTAATTTGGTGGCGGCGATCTCGAAATGCCCTCGGGCTGCAGCTCCCTGGTGTTAGAGTGCATCGCTGCATTCGGATCCTTTATAAGGATTTAACGCGCTTATGCTGATGGGTGCGATCATACCAACACTAATGCACCGGATCCCATCAGAACTCCGCAGTTAAGCGTGTTTGGGCGAGAGTAGTACTAGGATGGGTGACCTCCTGGGAAGTCCTCGTGTTGCACCCCTCTCTTTTTCTTCGGATTTTTTTTGTCGTTTACGTCGGTCCAGCACGCTCGCTTCGCAGGCTTAGTCTGCCCCAGGCCAAAAATACGAGCCGCTGATCTCGTTTTGGGCGCTAATTTGGTGGCGGCGATCTCGAAATGCCCTCGGGCTGCAGCTCCCTGGTGTTAGAGTGCATCGCTGCATTCGGATCCTTTATAAGGATTTAACGCGCTTATGCTGATGGGTGCGATCATACCAACACTAATGCACCGGATCCCATCAGAACTCCGCAGTTAAGCGTGTTTGGGCGAGAGTAGTACTAGGATGGGTGACCTCCTGGGAAGTCCTCGTGTTGCACCCCTCTCTTTTTCTTCGGATTTTTTTTGTCGTTTACGTCGGTCCAGCACGCTCGCTTCGCAGGCTTAGTCTGCCCCAGGCCAAAAATACGAGCCGCTGATCTCGTTTTGGGCGCTAATTTGGTGGCGGCGATCTCGAAATGCCCTCGGGCTGCAGCTCCCTGGTGTTAGAGTGCATCGCTGCATTCGGATCCTTTATAAGGATTTAACGCGCTTATGCTGATGGGTGCGATCATACCAACACTAATGCACCGGATCCCATCAGAACTCCGCAGTTAAGCGTGTTTGGGCGAGAGTAGTACTAGGATGGGTGACCTCCTGGGAAGTCCTCGTGTTGCACCCCTCTCTTTTTCTTCGGATTTTTTTTGTCGTTTACGTCGGTCCAGCACGCTCGCTTCGCAGGCTTAGTCTGCCCCAGGCCAAAAATACGAGCCGCTGATCTCGTTTTGGGCGCTAATTTGGTGGCGGCGATCTCGAAATGCCCTCGGGCTGCAGCTCCCTGGTGTTAGAGTGCATCGCTGCATTCGGATCCTTTATAAGGATTTAACGCGCTTATGCTGATGGGTGCGATCATACCAACACTAATGCACCGGATCCCATCAGAACTCCGCAGTTAAGCGTGTTTGGGCGAGAGTAGTACTAGGATGGGTGACCTCCTGGGAAGTCCTCGTGTTGCACCCCTCTCTTTTTCTTCGGATTTTTTTTGTCGTTTACGTCGGTCCAGCACGCTCGCTTCGCAGGCTTAGTCTGCCCCAGGCCAAAAATACGAGCCGCTGATCTCGTTTTGGGCGCTAATTTGGTGGCGGCGATCTCGAAATGCCCTCGGGCTGCAGCTCCCTGGTGTTAGAGTGCATCGCTGCATTCGGATCCTTTATAAGGATTTAACGCGCTTATGCTGATGGGTGCGATCATACCAACACTAATGCACCGGATCCCATCAGAACTCCGCAGTTAAGCGTGTTTGGGCGAGAGTAGTACTAGGATGGGTGACCTCCTGGGAAGTCCTCGTGTTGCACCCCTCTCTTTTTCTTCGGATTTTTTTTGTCGTTTACGTCGGTCCAGCACGCTCGCTTCGCAGGCTTAGTCTGCCCCAGGCCAAAAATACGAGCCGCTGATCTCGTTTTGGGCGCTAATTTGGTGGCGGCGATCTCGAAATGCCCTCGGGCTGCAGCTCCCTGGTGTTAGAGTGCATCGCTGCATTCGGATCCTTTATAAGGATTTAACGCGCTTATGCTGATGGGTGCGATCATACCAACACTAATGCACCGGATCCCATCAGAACTCCGCAGTTAAGCGTGTTTGGGCGAGAGTAGTACTAGGATGGGTGACCTCCTGGGAAGTCCTCGTGTTGCACCCCTCTCTTTTTCTTCGGATTTTTTTTGTCGTTTACGTCGGTCCAGCACGCTCGCTTCGCAGGCTTAGTCTGCCCCAGGCCAAAAATACGAGCCGCTGATCTCGTTTTGGGCGCTAATTTGGTGGCGGCGATCTCGAAATGCCCTCGGGCTGCAGCTCCCTGGTGTTAGAGTGCATCGCTGCATTCGGATCCTTTATAAGGATTTAACGCGCTTATGCTGATGGGTGCGATCATACCAACACTAATGCACCGGATCCCATCAGAACTCCGCAGTTAAGCGTGTTTGGGCGAGAGTAGTACTAGGATGGGTGACCTCCTGGGAAGTCCTCGTGTTGCACCCCTCTCTTTTTCTTCGGATTTTTTTTGTCGTTTACGTCGGTCCAGCACGCTCGCTTCGCAGGCTTAGTCTGCCCCAGGCCAAAAATACGAGCCGCTGATCTCGTTTTGGGCGCTAATTTGGTGGCGGCGATCTCGAAATGCCCTCGGGCTGCAGCTCCCTGGTGTTAGAGTGCATCGCTGCATTCGGATCCTTTATAAGGATTTAACGCGCTTATGCTGATGGGTGCGATCATACCAACACTAATGCACCGGATCCCATCAGAACTCCGCAGTTAAGCGTGTTTGGGCGAGAGTAGTACTAGGATGGGTGACCTCCTGGGAAGTCCTCGTGTTGCACCCCTCTCTTTTTCTTCGGATTTTTTTTGTCGTTTACGTCGGTCCAGCACGCTCGCTTCGCAGGCTTAGTCTGCCCCAGGCCAAAAATACGAGCCGCTGATCTCGTTTTGGGCGCTAATTTGGTGGCGGCGATCTCGAAATGCCCTCGGGCTGCAGCTCCCTGGTGTTAGAGTGCATCGCTGCATTCGGATCCTTTATAAGGATTTAACGCGCTTATGCTGATGGGTGCGATCATACCAACACTAATGCACCGGATCCCATCAGAACTCCGCAGTTAAGCGTGTTTGGGCGAGAGTAGTACTAGGATGGGTGACCTCCTGGGAAGTCCTCGTGTTGCACCCCTCTCTTTTTCTTCGGATTTTTTTTGTCGTTTACGTCGGTCCAGCACGCTCGCTTCGCAGGCTTAGTCTGCCCCAGGCCAAAAATACGAGCCGCTGATCTCGTTTTGGGCGCTAATTTGGTGGCGGCGATCTCGAAATGCCCTCGGGCTGCAGCTCCCTGGTGTTAGAGTGCATCGCTGCATTCGGATCCTTTATAAGGATTTAACGCGCTTATGCTGATGGGTGCGATCATACCAACACTAATGCACCGGATCCCATCAGAACTCCGCAGTTAAGCGTGTTTGGGCGAGAGTAGTACTAGGATGGGTGACCTCCTGGGAAGTCCTCGTGTTGCACCCCTCTCTTTTTCTTCGGATTTTTTTTGTCGTTTACGTCGGTCCAGCACGCTCGCTTCGCAGGCTTAGTCTGCCCCAGGCCAAAAATACGAGCCGCTGATCTCGTTTTGGGCGCTAATTTGGTGGCGGCGATCTCGAAATGCCCTCGGGCTGCAGCTCCCTGGTGTTAGAGTGCATCGCTGCATTCGGATCCTTTATAAGGATTTAACGCGCTTATGCTGATGGGTGCGATCATACCAACACTAATGCACCGGATCCCATCAGAACTCCGCAGTTAAGCGTGTTTGGGCGAGAGTAGTACTAGGATGGGTGACCTCCTGGGAAGTCCTCGTGTTGCACCCCTCTCTTTTTCTTCGGATTTTTTTTGTCGTTTACGTCGGTCCAGCACGCTCGCTTCGCAGGCTTAGTCTGCCCCAGGCCAAAAATACGAGCCGCTGATCTCGTTTTGGGCGCTAATTTGGTGGCGGCGATCTCGAAATGCCCTCGGGCTGCAGCTCCCTGGTGTTAGAGTGCATCGCTGCATTCGGATCCTTTATAAGGATTTAACGCGCTTATGCTGATGGGTGCGATCATACCAACACTAATGCACCGGATCCCATCAGAACTCCGCAGTTAAGCGTGTTTGGGCGAGAGTAGTACTAGGATGGGTGACCTCCTGGGAAGTCCTCGTGTTGCACCCCTCTCTTTTTCTTCGGATTTTTTTTGTCGTTTACGTCGGTCCAGCACGCTCGCTTCGCAGGCTTAGTCTGCCCCAGGCCAAAAATACGAGCCGCTGATCTCGTTTTGGGCGCTAATTTGGTGGCGGCGATCTCGAAATGCCCTCGGGCTGCAGCTCCCTGGTGTTAGAGTGCATCGCTGCATTCGGATCCTTTATAAGGATTTAACGCGCTTATGCTGATGGGTGCGATCATACCAACACTAATGCACCGGATCCCATCAGAACTCCGCAGTTAAGCGTGTTTGGGCGAGAGTAGTACTAGGATGGGTGACCTCCTGGGAAGTCCTCGTGTTGCACCCCTCTCTTTTTCTTCGGATTTTTTTTGTCGTTTACGTCGGTCCAGCACGCTCGCTTCGCAGGCTTAGTCTGCCCCAGGCCAAAAATACGAGCCGCTGATCTCGTTTTGGGCGCTAATTTGGTGGCGGCGATCTCGAAATGCCCTCGGGCTGCAGCTCCCTGGTGTTAGAGTGCATCGCTGCATTCGGATCCTTTATAAGGATTTAACGCGCTTATGCTGATGGGTGCGATCATACCAACACTAATGCACCGGATCCCATCAGAACTCCGCAGTTAAGCGTGTTTGGGCGAGAGTAGTACTAGGATGGGTGACCTCCTGGGAAGTCCTCGTGTTGCACCCCTCTCTTTTTCTTCGGATTTTTTTTGTCGTTTACGTCGGTCCAGCACGCTCGCTTCGCAGGCTTAGTCTGCCCCAGGCCAAAAATACGAGCCGCTGATCTCGTTTTGGGCGCTAATTTGGTGGCGGCGATCTCGAAATGCCCTCGGGCTGCAGCTCCCTGGTGTTAGAGTGCATCGCTGCATTCGGATCCTTTATAAGGATTTAACGCGCTTATGCTGATGGGTGCGATCATACCAACACTAATGCACCGGATCCCATCAGAACTCCGCAGTTAAGCGTGTTTGGGCGAGAGTAGTACTAGGATGGGTGACCTCCTGGGAAGTCCTCGTGTTGCACCCCTCTCTTTTTCTTCGGATTTTTTTTGTCGTTTACGTCGGTCCAGCACGCTCGCTTCGCAGGCTTAGTCTGCCCCAGGCCAAAAATACGAGCCGCTGATCTCGTTTTGGGCGCTAATTTGGTGGCGGCGATCTCGAAATGCCCTCGGGCTGCAGCTCCCTGGTGTTAGAGTGCATCGCTGCATTCGGATCCTTTATAAGGATTTAACGCGCTTATGCTGATGGGTGCGATCATACCAACACTAATGCACCGGATCCCATCAGAACTCCGCAGTTAAGCGTGTTTGGGCGAGAGTAGTACTAGGATGGGTGACCTCCTGGGAAGTCCTCGTGTTGCACCCCTCTCTTTTTCTTCGGATTTTTTTTGTCGTTTACGTCGGTCCAGCACGCTCGCTTCGCAGGCTTAGTCTGCCCCAGGCCAAAAATACGAGCCGCTGATCTCGTTTTGGGCGCTAATTTGGTGGCGGCGATCTCGAAATGCCCTCGGGCTGCAGCTCCCTGGTGTTAGAGTGCATCGCTGCATTCGGATCCTTTATAAGGATTTAACGCGCTTATGCTGATGGGTGCGATCATACCAACACTAATGCACCGGATCCCATCAGAACTCCGCAGTTAAGCGTGTTTGGGCGAGAGTAGTACTAGGATGGGTGACCTCCTGGGAAGTCCTCGTGTTGCACCCCTCTCTTTTTCTTCGGATTTTTTTTGTCGTTTACGTCGGTCCAGCACGCTCGCTTCGCAGGCTTAGTCTGCCCCAGGCCAAAAATACGAGCCGCTGATCTCGTTTTGGGCGCTAATTTGGTGGCGGCGATCTCGAAATGCCCTCGGGCTGCAGCTCCCTGGTGTTAGAGTGCATCGCTGCATTCGGATCCTTTATAAGGATTTAACGCGCTTATGCTGATGGGTGCGATCATACCAACACTAATGCACCGGATCCCATCAGAACTCCGCAGTTAAGCGTGTTTGGGCGAGAGTAGTACTAGGATGGGTGACCTCCTGGGAAGTCCTCGTGTTGCACCCCTCTCTTTTTCTTCGGATTTTTTTTGTCGTTTACGTCGGTCCAGCACGCTCGCTTCGCAGGCTTAGTCTGCCCCAGGCCAAAAATACGAGCCGCTGATCTCGTTTTGGGCGCTAATTTGGTGGCGGCGATCTCGAAATGCCCTCGGGCTGCAGCTCCCTGGTGTTAGAGTGCATCGCTGCATTCGGATCCTTTATAAGGATTTAACGCGCTTATGCTGATGGGTGCGATCATACCAACACTAATGCACCGGATCCCATCAGAACTCCGCAGTTAAGCGTGTTTGGGCGAGAGTAGTACTAGGATGGGTGACCTCCTGGGAAGTCCTCGTGTTGCACCCCTCTCTTTTTCTTCGGATTTTTTTTGTCGTTTACGTCGGTCCAGCACGCTCGCTTCGCAGGCTTAGTCTGCCCCAGGCCAAAAATACGAGCCGCTGATCTCGTTTTGGGCGCTAATTTGGTGGCGGCGATCTCGAAATGCCCTCGGGCTGCAGCTCCCTGGTGTTAGAGTGCATCGCTGCATTCGGATCCTTTATAAGGATTTAACGCGCTTATGCTGATGGGTGCGATCATACCAACACTAATGCACCGGATCCCATCAGAACTCCGCAGTTAAGCGTGTTTGGGCGAGAGTAGTACTAGGATGGGTGACCTCCTGGGAAGTCCTCGTGTTGCACCCCTCTCTTTTTCTTCGGATTTTTTTTGTCGTTTACGTCGGTCCAGCACGCTCGCTTCGCAGGCTTAGTCTGCCCCAGGCCAAAAATACGAGCCGCTGATCTCGTTTTGGGCGCTAATTTGGTGGCGGCGATCTCGAAATGCCCTCGGGCTGCAGCTCCCTGGTGTTAGAGTGCATCGCTGCATTCGGATCCTTTATAAGGATTTAACGCGCTTATGCTGATGGGTGCGATCATACCAACACTAATGCACCGGATCCCATCAGAACTCCGCAGTTAAGCGTGTTTGGGCGAGAGTAGTACTAGGATGGGTGACCTCCTGGGAAGTCCTCGTGTTGCACCCCTCTCTTTTTCTTCGGATTTTTTTTGTCGTTTACGTCGGTCCAGCACGCTCGCTTCGCAGGCTTAGTCTGCCCCAGGCCAAAAATACGAGCCGCTGATCTCGTTTTGGGCGCTAATTTGGTGGCGGCGATCTCGAAATGCCCTCGGGCTGCAGCTCCCTGGTGTTAGAGTGCATCGCTGCATTCGGATCCTTTATAAGGATTTAACGCGCTTATGCTGATGGGTGCGATCATACCAACACTAATGCACCGGATCCCATCAGAACTCCGCAGTTAAGCGTGTTTGGGCGAGAGTAGTACTAGGATGGGTGACCTCCTGGGAAGTCCTCGTGTTGCACCCCTCTCTTTTTCTTCGGATTTTTTTTGTCGTTTACGTCGGTCCAGCACGCTCGCTTCGCAGGCTTAGTCTGCCCCAGGCCAAAAATACGAGCCGCTGATCTCGTTTTGGGCGCTAATTTGGTGGCGGCGATCTCGAAATGCCCTCGGGCTGCAGCTCCCTGGTGTTAGAGTGCATCGCTGCATTCGGATCCTTTATAAGGATTTAACGCGCTTATGCTGATGGGTGCGATCATACCAACACTAATGCACCGGATCCCATCAGAACTCCGCAGTTAAGCGTGTTTGGGCGAGAGTAGTACTAGGATGGGTGACCTCCTGGGAAGTCCTCGTGTTGCACCCCTCTCTTTTTCTTCGGATTTTTTTTGTCGTTTACGTCGGTCCAGCACGCTCGCTTCGCAGGCTTAGTCTGCCCCAGGCCAAAAATACGAGCCGCTGATCTCGTTTTGGGCGCTAATTTGGTGGCGGCGATCTCGAAATGCCCTCGGGCTGCAGCTCCCTGGTGTTAGAGTGCATCGCTGCATTCGGATCCTTTATAAGGATTTAACGCGCTTATGCTGATGGGTGCGATCATACCAACACTAATGCACCGGATCCCATCAGAACTCCGCAGTTAAGCGTGTTTGGGCGAGAGTAGTACTAGGATGGGTGACCTCCTGGGAAGTCCTCGTGTTGCACCCCTCTCTTTTTCTTCGGATTTTTTTTGTCGTTTACGTCGGTCCAGCACGCTCGCTTCGCAGGCTTAGTCTGCCCCAGGCCAAAAATACGAGCCGCTGATCTCGTTTTGGGCGCTAATTTGGTGGCGGCGATCTCGAAATGCCCTCGGGCTGCAGCTCCCTGGTGTTAGAGTGCATCGCTGCATTCGGATCCTTTATAAGGATTTAACGCGCTTATGCTGATGGGTGCGATCATACCAACACTAATGCACCGGATCCCATCAGAACTCCGCAGTTAAGCGTGTTTGGGCGAGAGTAGTACTAGGATGGGTGACCTCCTGGGAAGTCCTCGTGTTGCACCCCTCTCTTTTTCTTCGGATTTTTTTTGTCGTTTACGTCGGTCCAGCACGCTCGCTTCGCAGGCTTAGTCTGCCCCAGGCCAAAAATACGAGCCGCTGATCTCGTTTTGGGCGCTAATTTGGTGGCGGCGATCTCGAAATGCCCTCGGGCTGCAGCTCCCTGGTGTTAGAGTGCATCGCTGCATTCGGATCCTTTATAAGGATTTAACGCGCTTATGCTGATGGGTGCGATCATACCAACACTAATGCACCGGATCCCATCAGAACTCCGCAGTTAAGCGTGTTTGGGCGAGAGTAGTACTAGGATGGGTGACCTCCTGGGAAGTCCTCGTGTTGCACCCCTCTCTTTTTCTTCGGATTTTTTTTGTCGTTTACGTCGGTCCAGCACGCTCGCTTCGCAGGCTTAGTCTGCCCCAGGCCAAAAATACGAGCCGCTGATCTCGTTTTGGGCGCTAATTTGGTGGCGGCGATCTCGAAATGCCCTCGGGCTGCAGCTCCCTGGTGTTAGAGTGCATCGCTGCATTCGGATCCTTTATAAGGATTTAACGCGCTTATGCTGATGGGTGCGATCATACCAACACTAATGCACCGGATCCCATCAGAACTCCGCAGTTAAGCGTGTGTTGGGCGAGAGTAGTACTAGGATGGGTGACCTCCTGGGAAGTCCTCGTGTTGCACCCCTCTCTTTTTCTTCGGATTTTTTTTGTCGTTTACGTCGGTCCAGCACGCTCGCTTCGCAGGCTTAGTCTGCCCCAGGCCAAAAATACGAGCCGCTGATCTCGTTTTGGGCGCTAATTTGGTGGCGGCGATCTCGAAATGCCCTCGGGCTGCAGCTCCCTGGTGTTAGAGTGCATCGCTGCATTCGGATCCTTTATAAGGATTTAACGCGCTTATGCTGATGGGTGCGATCATACCAACACTAATGCACCGGATCCCATCAGAACTCCGCAGTTAAGCGTGTTTGGGCGAGAGTAGTACTAGGATGGGTGACCTCCTGGGAAGTCCTCGTGTTGCACCCCTCTCTTTTTCTTCGGATTTTTTTTGTCGTTTACGTCGGTCCAGCACGCTCGCTTCGCAGGCTTAGTCTGCCCCAGGCCAAAAATACGAGCCGCTGATCTCGTTTTGGGCGCTAATTTGGTGGCGGCGATCTCGAAATGCCCTCGGGCTGCAGCTCCCTGGTGTTAGAGTGCATCGCTGCATTCGGATCCTTTATAAGGATTTAACGCGCTTATGCTGATGGGTGCGATCATACCAACACTAATGCACCGGATCCCATCAGAACTCCGCAGTTAAGCGTGTTTGGGCGAGAGTAGTACTAGGATGGGTGACCTCCTGGGAAGTCCTCGTGTTGCACCCCTCTCTTTTTCTTCGGATTTTTTTTGTCGTTTACGTCGGTCCAGCACGCTCGCTTCGCAGGCTTAGTCTGCCCCAGGCCAAAAATACGAGCCGCTGATCTCGTTTTGGGCGCTAATTTGGTGGCGGCGATCTCGAAATGCCCTCGGGCTGCAGCTCCCTGGTGTTAGAGTGCATCGCTGCATTCGGATCCTTTATAAGGATTTAACGCGCTTATGCTGATGGGTGCGATCATACCAACACTAATGCACCGGATCCCATCAGAACTCCGCAGTTAAGCGTGTTTGGGCGAGAGTAGTACTAGGATGGGTGACCTCCTGGGAAGTCCTCGTGTTGCACCCCTCTCTTTTTCTTCGGATTTTTTTTGTCGTTTACGTCGGTCCAGCACGCTCGCTTCGCAGGCTTAGTCTGCCCCAGGCCAAAAATACGAGCCGCTGATCTCGTTTTGGGCGCTAATTTGGTGGCGGCGATCTCGAAATGCCCTCGGGCTGCAGCTCCCTGGTGTTAGAGTGCATCGCTGCATTCGGATCCTTTATAAGGATTTAACGCGCTTATGCTGATGGGTGCGATCATACCAACACTAATGCACCGGATCCCATCAGAACTCCGCAGTTAAGCGTGTTTGGGCGAGAGTAGTACTAGGATGGGTGACCTCCTGGGAAGTCCTCGTGTTGCACCCCTCTCTTTTTCTTCGGATTTTTTTTGTCGTTTACGTCGGTCCAGCACGCTCGCTTCGCAGGCTTAGTCTGCCCCAGGCCAAAAATACGAGCCGCTGATCTCGTTTTGGGCGCTAATTTGGTGGCGGCGATCTCGAAATGCCCTCGGGCTGCAGCTCCCTGGTGTTAGAGTGCATCGCTGCATTCGGATCCTTTATAAGGATTTAACGCGCTTATGCTGATGGGTGCGATCATACCAACACTAATGCACCGGATCCCATCAGAACTCCGCAGTTAAGCGTGTTTGGGCGAGAGTAGTACTAGGATGGGTGACCTCCTGGGAAGTCCTCGTGTTGCACCCCTCTCTTTTTCTTCGGATTTTTTTTGTCGTTTACGTCGGTCCAGCACGCTCGCTTCGCAGGCTTAGTCTGCCCCAGGCCAAAAATACGAGCCGCTGATCTCGTTTTGGGCGCTAATTTGGTGGCGGCGATCTCGAAATGCCCTCGGGCTGCAGCTCCCTGGTGTTAGAGTGCATCGCTGCATTCGGATCCTTTATAAGGATTTAACGCGCTTATGCTGATGGGTGCGATCATACCAACACTAATGCACCGGATCCCATCAGAACTCCGCAGTTAAGCGTGTTTGGGCGAGAGTAGTACTAGGATGGGTGACCTCCTGGGAAGTCCTCGTGTTGCACCCCTCTCTTTTTCTTCGGATTTTTTTTGTCGTTTACGTCGGTCCAGCACGCTCGCTTCGCAGGCTTAGTCTGCCCCAGGCCAAAAATACGAGCCGCTGATCTCGTTTTGGGCGCTAATTTGGTGGCGGCGATCTCGAAATGCCCTCGGGCTGCAGCTCCCTGGTGTTAGAGTGCATCGCTGCATTCGGATCCTTTATAAGGATTTAACGCGCTTATGCTGATGGGTGCGATCATACCAACACTAATGCACCGGATCCCATCAGAACTCCGCAGTTAAGCGTGTTTGGGCGAGAGTAGTACTAGGATGGGTGACCTCCTGGGAAGTCCTCGTGTTGCACCCCTCTCTTTTTCTTCGGATTTTTTTTGTCGTTTACGTCGGTCCAGCACGCTCGCTTCGCAGGCTTAGTCTGCCCCAGGCCAAAAATACGAGCCGCTGATCTCGTTTTGGGCGCTAATTTGGTGGCGGCGATCTCGAAATGCCCTCGGGCTGCAGCTCCCTGGTGTTAGAGTGCATCGCTGCATTCGGATCCTTTATAAGGATTTAACGCGCTTATGCTGATGGGTGCGATCATACCAACACTAATGCACCGGATCCCATCAGAACTCCGCAGTTAAGCGTGTTTGGGCGAGAGTAGTACTAGGATGGGTGACCTCCTGGGAAGTCCTCGTGTTGCACCCCTCTCTTTTTCTTCGGATTTTTTTTGTCGTTTACGTCGGTCCAGCACGCTCGCTTCGCAGGCTTAGTCTGCCCCAGGCCAAAAATACGAGCCGCTGATCTCGTTTTGGGCGCTAATTTGGTGGCGGCGATCTCGAAATGCCCTCGGGCTGCAGCTCCCTGGTGTTAGAGTGCATCGCTGCATTCGGATCCTTTATAAGGATTTAACGCGCTTATGCTGATGGGTGCGATCATACCAACACTAATGCACCGGATCCCATCAGAACTCCGCAGTTAAGCGTGTTTGGGCGAGAGTAGTACTAGGATGGGTGACCTCCTGGGAAGTCCTCGTGTTGCACCCCTCTCTTTTTCTTCGGATTTTTTTTGTCGTTTACGTCGGTCCAGCACGCTCGCTTCGCAGGCTTAGTCTGCCCCAGGCCAAAAATACGAGCCGCTGATCTCGTTTTGGGCGCTAATTTGGTGGCGGCGATCTCGAAATGCCCTCGGGCTGCAGCTCCCTGGTGTTAGAGTGCATCGCTGCATTCGGATCCTTTATAAGGATTTAACGCGCTTATGCTGATGGGTGCGATCATACCAACACTAATGCACCGGATCCCATCAGAACTCCGCAGTTAAGCGTGTTTGGGCGAGAGTAGTACTAGGATGGGTGACCTCCTGGGAAGTCCTCGTGTTGCACCCCTCTCTTTTTCTTCGGATTTTTTTTGTCGTTTACGTCGGTCCAGCACGCTCGCTTCGCAGGCTTAGTCTGCCCCAGGCCAAAAATACGAGCCGCTGATCTCGTTTTGGGCGCTAATTTGGTGGCGGCGATCTCGAAATGCCCTCGGGCTGCAGCTCCCTGGTGTTAGAGTGCATCGCTGCATTCGGATCCTTTATAAGGATTTAACGCGCTTATGCTGATGGGTGCGATCATACCAACACTAATGCACCGGATCCCATCAGAACTCCGCAGTTAAGCGTGTTTGGGCGAGAGTAGTACTAGGATGGGTGACCTCCTGGGAAGTCCTCGTGTTGCACCCCTCTCTTTTTCTTCGGATTTTTTTTGTCGTTTACGTCGGTCCAGCACGCTCGCTTCGCAGGCTTAGTCTGCCCCAGGCCAAAAATACGAGCCGCTGATCTCGTTTTGGGCGCTAATTTGGTGGCGGCGATCTCGAAATGCCCTCGGGCTGCAGCTCCCTGGTGTTAGAGTGCATCGCTGCATTCGGATCCTTTATAAGGATTTAACGCGCTTATGCTGATGGGTGCGATCATACCAACACTAATGCACCGGATCCCATCAGAACTCCGCAGTTAAGCGTGTTTGGGCGAGAGTAGTACTAGGATGGGTGACCTCCTGGGAAGTCCTCGTGTTGCACCCCTCTCTTTTTCTTCGGATTTTTTTTGTCGTTTACGTCGGTCCAGCACGCTCGCTTCGCAGGCTTAGTCTGCCCCAGGCCAAAAATACGAGCCGCTGATCTCGTTTTGGGCGCTAATTTGGTGGCGGCGATCTCGAAATGCCCTCGGGCTGCAGCTCCCTGGTGTTAGAGTGCATCGCTGCATTCGGATCCTTTATAAGGATTTAACGCGCTTATGCTGATGGGTGCGATCATACCAACACTAATGCACCGGATCCCATCAGAACTCCGCAGTTAAGCGTGTTTGGGCGAGAGTAGTACTAGGATGGGTGACCTCCTGGGAAGTCCTCGTGTTGCACCCCTCTCTTTTTCTTCGGATTTTTTTTGTCGTTTACGTCGGTCCAGCACGCTCGCTTCGCAGGCTTAGTCTGCCCCAGGCCAAAAATACGAGCCGCTGATCTCGTTTTGGGCGCTAATTTGGTGGCGGCGATCTCGAAATGCCCTCGGGCTGCAGCTCCCTGGTGTTAGAGTGCATCGCTGCATTCGGATCCTTTATAAGGATTTAACGCGCTTATGCTGATGGGTGCGATCATACCAACACTAATGCACCGGATCCCATCAGAACTCCGCAGTTAAGCGTGTTTGGGCGAGAGTAGTACTAGGATGGGTGACCTCCTGGGAAGTCCTCGTGTTGCACCCCTCTCTTTTTCTTCGGATTTTTTTTGTCGTTTACGTCGGTCCAGCACGCTCGCTTCGCAGGCTTAGTCTGCCCCAGGCCAAAAATACGAGCCGCTGATCTCGTTTTGGGCGCTAATTTGGTGGCGGCGATCTCGAAATGCCCTCGGGCTGCAGCTCCCTGGTGTTAGAGTGCATCGCTGCATTCGGATCCTTTATAAGGATTTAACGCGCTTATGCTGATGGGTGCGATCATACCAACACTAATGCACCGGATCCCATCAGAACTCCGCAGTTAAGCGTGTTTGGGCGAGAGTAGTACTAGGATGGGTGACCTCCTGGGAAGTCCTCGTGTTGCACCCCTCTCTTTTTCTTCGGATTTTTTTTGTCGTTTACGTCGGTCCAGCACGCTCGCTTCGCAGGCTTAGTCTGCCCCAGGCCAAAAATACGAGCCGCTGATCTCGTTTTGGGCGCTAATTTGGTGGCGGCGATCTCGAAATGCCCTCGGGCTGCAGCTCCCTGGTGTTAGAGTGCATCGCTGCATTCGGATCCTTTATAAGGATTTAACGCGCTTATGCTGATGGGTGCGATCATACCAACACTAATGCACCGGATCCCATCAGAACTCCGCAGTTAAGCGTGTTTGGGCGAGAGTAGTACTAGGATGGGTGACCTCCTGGGAAGTCCTCGTGTTGCACCCCTCTCTTTTTCTTCGGATTTTTTTTGTCGTTTACGTCGGTCCAGCACGCTCGCTTCGCAGGCTTAGTCTGCCCCAGGCCAAAAATACGAGCCGCTGATCTCGTTTTGGGCGCTAATTTGGTGGCGGCGATCTCGAAATGCCCTCGGGCTGCAGCTCCCTGGTGTTAGAGTGCATCGCTGCATTCGGATCCTTTATAAGGATTTAACGCGCTTATGCTGATGGGTGCGATCATACCAACACTAATGCACCGGATCCCATCAGAACTCCGC
>JAYJMT010000035.1:0-127838 GCA_036321655.1 Quercus alba
GTTTCCATAAATAGAAATCGAGTCTTAGATACTTGAGTTCTTTTGGATGGAATTTTTTTTTTTTTTTTGCCGCAGGTGCATGGACCAGAATTAGTTTTCTCCCCTGCAGCAAATTTTGCAGGGTCCAGAACACATCAAACAACTACATACCAACATATGATAGGCGAAGGGAGCATACATTAAAGTTCTACAACCAAATTAAAACAGTAACTATTCAATAAAATTATTGTTGGACAAAAGTCTTAGCACACAATGGCAGTTCAATACTAGAAGGGCCTTGTGGTTGAACTTGCCAAAGTATCATTGTTCGTATTATAGGAAAAAGCTGCATCACGCAACTAATGTAACGAGTAAAATGGATAGCAAAGAGTTCAATTATTCGTAATTTACAACAATAAACAAAATAACAACTAAGTTAATACAACATAGTCTACATATTCGCCTAGCGGATATAACATATTATACATAGTCACCTAACACTTGTCCATACTGATACAACATACTCTACATAATCACCTAGCTTGTCCATACAGAAGATAACGACAAGTCCCACGTACAATGTCACTTACGAAAATCAAGTCTCCGCTTGCCTGACAAACATGAAATACGGTTATTAGTTTCCAAATGCAAAGAACAAAAACCAAATGACATTCTGAGTATATTATATAAAAACAGTGACGTCACTTGCCTAGTTCATAGCACTACCACTTGTCGAAGCCCCATGGGAATTGGGACAGCATCTACGGTTATGCCCCTCTTGATGACACACTCCACATCGTTGCCTCGGTTGAATCTCCCTCAACTCCGGATCTTCCCTCCGGCTTCCCCGTTCTCGCCGTACCCCATCCATTTCATTCCTTATTCTTGACATCGTAGGACGACCTTTGGCCCGCAACAATCGTGGGTCAGGCACCCACCGTGGTCCGCGAACGTCTGTCCATAATGACTCTGACTTTGGCACCACAAAATTATGTGAATATGTGAGAATGGCGTTGTTCAGACTGTAACATGGGTCAATGTAGCTGGGCGCATCGAGATGCAGACTTTTAAGAACTTTAATTGCATGTGAACAAGGGATCTTCAAGTTTTGCCACTTTCCACAACCACAGGTTCTATCAAATACGCGCACATCATGACTGTGATTTCCCCCTCCAGCTCTATGGTCGTTATACGGGGTAACCACTTGATATATACCCTCTGCATGATTATAATTCCTCAGAGTGTGTCCTGCAATTTTCTGTTCATTTTTGCTATAGATCTCCATTGCATAATCACTCCACACCTTACCTCGAGAGAGATCAGAAGTAATTTGTTTATGTCGATCGTGGAAATATGCAACAAGTTTAAAATAAGTGAACTCAACCATTGCAGCAATTGGCAAACCGCGGGCACCTTTAAGAACCCCATTAAAGCACTCAGAGATATTGGTTGTCATTGCCCCGTACCGTCTTCCACCATCATGTGACTGGGTCCATTTGTCTACATCCTCACTCATTAGATATGTGTATGGCATATAACGTATAATCCGGCGATCAGTAGGGTCTACACCCCTCAGTAAATTAATCTCGGCCTCCTTAATGGTTTGCATTATAGACACAAATTTAGCATCACAAGTCGCATATCCAGCTTTCAAGGCCAATGCCTTTAGAGTCGGGTTATTAAAATGTGTGTTGAAGTTGCTAGCAACATGTCGAAGGCAATATCGATGATATACCCGTTCTCTTCCGCCTTGCCCTCTAGGCCACTCTCGAATGGCGCATTTGATACCTTTATGTCGGTCAGAAATAATGCAAATATCCTTGTTTTCAATAACACGCTCTATCGAAGTCCTGAGACACTCTAAAAACCACCCCCAACTAGCCCCTGACTCCTTGTCCACAACAGCAAAGGCGATAGGCAAAACCTTTTGATTAGCATCGGTTGCCATTGCAATCATCAATACCCCTTTGTATTTACCATATAAATGAGTTCCATCAATACTGATCACTGGCCTGCAATACTGGAATGCAGCAATGCATGGAGCGAATGCCCAATATACATAGCGCAGTAACGTAGTACCTTCTAATGGCTTAGGTATGGTGTGATAGCTATACTGGGTACCCGAATCCTGATCCAAGTATGCCAACAACAACTTTCGCAACCTTTGGTAAGACTCCTCCCAATCCCCAAAAATCTTAGCAATTGCCTTTTGTTTTGCGTCCCATACTTTATAGTAAGAAAGCTCATGATCATACTTAGTACGGATGATCTCCCAAAGCTCATCAACAGTAGCAGTGTGCTTTTTTCGCAATCTTCCCACAATTTCTGATGCAACAAAATTAGAATCCATCATTCTACCATCTCTTCGCAGCCCAAAGGGTATACAACTGTGTGGACCCACATAAGACGTGACCATCCACAGACCATTGAATTTAGGCTTCATGTATGCCCCAACGTACCACTTGCAATTGTCGTCAATGCATGCGGCGCACAATTCAGTTGTGCTCGACCTTTGGATGGAGAAATTTCTATTATCCTTTGCTGCGTATATTATCAATGCACGCTTCACCGCAGCTTTATTTGCAAAAGTCAACCCTTTACAAAAATGCATCCCATCTTGCCAAGTACAAAGATATGGTATCTGAAGACGTGAAGGATCAACCATATTTTCCCAAGTATTTGCGTAGAATGAGTCCGCAGGAGGTCTGTAGCCAGTGGTCGTATCTGTATCATGCTGGACACCAATATCATCATCATCTGCATCACCTTCATCATGGTACTCCATATTTTCCTCTTCAAAATTAGGAACGACTTCATGCTCATCCACATCGTTCTCAAAGTCACCTCGCTCAATCCTCTCTTCGTACTGATCCATATCATCATTATTTTCACCATCATTCGCAGCATGATCTTCGTCTTCGTCTTCGTCTTCCTCCTCTAAATGTGTCTCTTGAGAGTAGAGGGTTCCACCAGTATTCGCAACATAATCTTGAGATGACAGCGTATAACCTCCCATTGCATACCCTCCCATTGTAGTGCATCCATCATCTAGGGTTGTAAATTGTAAAGCCGTAGATGTTTCTTGCACCACCTCAGTACTGTTGTCTACACTCGCCTCCAAACTTACATACAACTCAGCAGCATTTACTTGGGGCATTTTCTGGATCCTATTAAACATCATCTTTACATGTTTATCTTCTTTAATCGCCATATACCCATAATTTATCCGTTCATGAAGAACTTCTTGTGGGCAACGATAAATAATCTTGATGTCATACCAAGCAGGGTTCAATTTCAATTCGTCCATTATTTTCCTCTTCAAATCAGTCAACGTCTTCAACTTACGACGTAACATCATGTAGTAGCATTCGATACCCTCCCCTCTAAATGGGAATCCGTCAATCCCTTCAGGATTGTAAAGGTCTCCACCGAAGTATACATTTATGTCAATATTCTTCAAAGATTGTGAACCTATTAGAGAGCCAACTAAATTTATGTTAGTGACATATTTGATCTCTTTCATTTCACATCAATTACAAAACCTTTTCTATCTACTCAAAGTACAAGAATCACAACTTCTAAAAGTGTAACAATTGCATATACTCACTCCACATCACATACAAACACACTCAATCATTATAATTTCATACTCAAACAAATAAAAAAACTGAAGACAAAACTCACCCCCATTACAAAATTGAAACTCAGCTCTAACAAAAATATAAATAAAAATATCAAACCAAACAACAAAAGTCATGAGGATGTGCAAATGAATGAGTGCAATTATGTAACAACATCATTCAAGTAATTTTAAATTAATGCCATACCCTATTACACTACTATTGATGAAATAACATAGAGCAGGGTTCATCAGACAAAAAAAGAAAAAGAAAAACACTAATGTGAATATAATCATGATCAATCAAATTAGACATATCATCTAATTTAACATATAAATATTTATATATTTATATATTTAGCCTATTTATACAACTATATAATTAAATATTTATATATTTATATAAGTATTTATATATATAGTTGTATAAATATAAAAATATTTATATAAATATAAATATATTTATATATTTAGCCTATTTATACAACTATATAATTAAATATTTATATAAATATATTTATATTTAGCCTATTTATACAACTATATAATTAAATATTTATATAAATATATTTATATTTAGCCTATTTATACAACTATATAATTAAATATTTATATAAATATATTTATATTTAGCCTATTTATACAACTATATAATTAAATATTTATATATTTCTATAAGTATTTATATATATAGTTGTATAAATATAAAAATATAAATATATTTATATAAATATTTAATTATATAGTTGTATAACTATAAATATAAAAATATGTATATATAAATATTTAATTATATAGTTGTATAAATATAAATATATATACGTATTTTTTATAAGGAAACAAATATACATATTTTAATACAAACAAATATCTTATCAGGAAACAAATATATTTGCCTAATACAAACAAATATTTTATTAGGAAATGGCATATACACTAAAACAATGCAAGCAACACTTTTTAAAGCAGCTATATACACTAAACAACTAATTAGAGAGTGAGGAGACCCTTACTTGACATAATGATGTGCAAATGTACTGCTGAGATTGTATGAGAGTGAGAGAAGCAATGTTTTGCTGCTAAATATATATGAGAGGTTGAGTCTCTGTGAGAGTTCTTAAGAGAGGTTCTGTGATTGAAGTTGCTGAAGGTGAGAGTTGTTGAGACAAGTTGTTCTTCATGTGAGAGAGTTGTGTGAGAGTTTTTTTAGGTTCAACATAGTCTGAAAGAAGTTTTTGGTGCTTGTGCTAGTTTAACATATTTTTTGAATATGTCTCAAAACAGACAAATTATATTCACATGTTCTTCAGCAACGTACTCATCTTACCTGCTGGAGGAAGCAACAAAGACTGTTGACTAGCAAAAGCAGGAAGCAACAAAGACTGTTGACTAGCAAAAGCACAAAAATAGTAGATAGACAAGCACAAGCAACAGACAAAAGACAAAACATGTCCTTCAACACAAGCTTTAATAGACTAGCACTGCACGTATTCAGTTAATAGACTAGCACAGAGCACGTTCCTAGCACAGAGCACACAGCAAAGACACTTGATAAGACCGGACAGTAGGGGGAAATCATGCTTTGAAACTCGAGTCTCTAAGACTCGGTTTCAAAGTTAAAACCGAGTCTCAAAGACTCGAGTTCAACGCGCGGGTCTTTTTGGTTAAAACTCGAGTCTTTGAAACTCGGTTTAACTTTTTACGTAAACCGAGTTTCAAAGACTCGAGTTTAGGTGGCACCTACGTGGAACTCGAGACTTAAAAACTCGAGTTCCACGTAGACTCCTGCCACGTCAAGGCCATTCCAAGCACGTAACTCGAGCCTTAGAGGCTCGATTTTAGGCCCCTAAATCGAGCCTCAGAGGCTCGAGTTGCTACTTTGCCAATATGTTTCCAAACGGACCCTACTAACTAAATAGTTGGAGTTTTATGGGTAATTACCCATTTTCGCCGGACTAATCTTCTTCAGCCTTTCTATGTAGTAAGTTAGACACGGTTTGAAACAATTTTAGAAAATAGCATCTCGAGTTTCAGAAACTCGAGATCCACATTATAACTCGAGTTCAAAAGACTCGAGTTGCGATTGTGAAAATGCCACATAGATCTCGAGTCTTTAAAACTCGATTTCCATGAAAAAAATTTCACTTATAGTGGCGTTTTTAAACCTTACAGTGACGTTTTAAAGCCCTATAGCGGCGTTTTTCTGCAAAAATTTTTTATAAGTACAGGTTTAGGGGGTCCTATAGTGGCGTTTTTAAGACCTATAGTGACGTTTTACAGACCTATAGCAGCGTTTTTTCCCAATTAATGGAAATCGAGTTTTTAAAACTCGATTTTCAGCCTGATTTTTTTTCCACTTTAACTTAATTCACTTACAAATCGAGACTTAAAAACTCGAGTTTTACCTTGGAACTCGAGTTTTAGACACTCGAGATGCTAGTTTTCAAAATTGTTTTGAAATGTGACAATTAACTAAATTTTTTAATATTTATTGTTATTTACAAAAAAAATTCCCTGAATTAGAGTTCCTCTGAATCTCTGGCCTCTGCTATGCACAGAAAATCTTCTCATCTGGTCTCCTCTCCCTCTCTCTGCAAGCCTCCCTCACTTCTTTCAAATTTCATACTGTGCTTCGGGGGAGAAAATAGGTAACTAGCACTAAAAAGCTAACTATTTAGTTAGTAGTTAAGGTTTCAAAACTATTTTTTTTTCTAGCATCTCGAGTCTTTTTAAATTCGATTTTGGCCAATATATCGACCATCAAACGCTCGATTTCTATGCTCTGATTACTGCCGACGTGGCAAATTTTGCCACGTGGGAACACAGAAATCGAGTCTCTAAGACTCGATTTCTAAGCAACTACAACCTCAACGTCAGGGAAGAAAGCAGAGAAAAAAAAAAAAAAAAAAACCAGAACTAGAAAGAGAGATCGGCGAGACCCAGGCGCCGCGCGCGGCCTGGGTCTCGAGAACCAGGCGCAGCGCGCGGCCTGGGTCTCGCGAAAGAGAGATCGGCGAGACCCAGGTGCCGCGCGCGGCCTGGGTCTCGAGAACCAGGCGCAGCGCGCGGCCTGGGTCTCGCGAAAGAGAGATCGGCGAGACCCAGGCCGCGGACAGATAGATTTTCCTGAGGCCACCATGCTCACCGGTACGATCAATCTGACAGCGTAATGTCTTCTAGTGAATTATTATCTGACACTAACCTGTCGCCAACTTTATCTTAAACCTGATAATGGATTTCAAAGTAATGGTACACCATTCTTCCTGGTCGTGCCTTGAGATCAAACATTCATATAACTTTGGGAACTAATTAAGAAAACTTCATACAACTCCGATGGGCGAGACCCAGGCGCCGCGCGCGGCCTGGGTCTCGCGAGCCCAGGCGAGAACCAGGCGCAGCGCGCGGCCTGGGTCTCGCGAAAGAGAGATCGGCGAGACCCAGGCGCCGCGCGCGGCCTGGGTCTCGCCGATCTCTCTTTCGCGAGACCCAGGCCGCGCGCTGCCTGGGTCTCGCCTGGGCTCGCGAGACCCAGGTGCCGCGCTGCCTGGGTCTCGCCTGAGCTCGCGAGACCCAGGCCGCGCGCGGCGCCTGGGTCTCGCCAATCTCTCTTTATATTTCTGGTTTTTTTTTTTTTTTTTTTTTCTCTTTCTCTGCTTTCTTCCCTGACGTTGTAGTTTCTCAGTGAGTTCCTTAGAAATCGAGTCTCTAAGACTCGATTTCTGTGTTCCCATGTGGCAAACTTTGCCACGTCGGCATTAATCAGAGCATAGAAATCGAGCGTTTGATGGTCGATTTATTGGCCAAAATCGAGTTTAAAAGACTCGAGATGCTAGAAAAAAAAATAGTTTTGAAAACTTAACTACTAACTAAATAATTAGCTTTTTAGTGCTAGTTACCTATTTTCTCCGTGCTTCGGGCGTCTATGAGTTTCTCTTAAGATGAAAATGAAACGTACCGTTTAGACTCACCCAAACTTTTTTTTTTTTTTTCTTTTTGAAAAGAAACAAACTAACTGCTAACACAAATATATATACTCCAATTACCTAAACTTGATTAAACCAAAAACACTATTCCTAAGTCTCTTGACTCTTTTTATATGGTTAACTAGGCAGCATGTGCCTACCTCTTGAGTGAGATAATTAAGACAGAATTTTTATTTAAAGAAGCATTAAACTATTTACATAAAAAAAAAATGTTTGTCTCTTATTCATATAAGAATTTTGATTGCTATTTAATATATGAATATCTATTTTACTATAATAGTTTCTTAATATTTATTTCCTAATTGCAATATTCACTTGCTAAAAACTTCTAAGAATAATAACAAATGTCATCCTCTTTCAACAATAAGTAACTGAATTTTTTTAAAATATTGTCATAATATTTAAATTTTCACAATGAATAATGACATATGCTACAATTGAATCTCTTCATCAAATACCTTCAACCATACACAATGAAAAATTTGTCATTTATACTTTCTTCTTTTTTCTTTTTACATGAGTTTAGATACAATATTTAGCTTACTTAGTTTTTAATGAACACCCATTTAGGTATTAAAAAAAGAAAAAGAAAAAGATAATAGAATGTATGTATCTTGAATTTTAAATTAGATAAATTATAAGTCTCAAAGATTTTTTAAGTTAGAAAACCAATGTTCTCTATGTGACAAATAAAATACCTTATATCATCATTCTAAAGTATTACAACACCTAAAACTCAAAATACATGAATAAATTTTTTTGGATATAAAAATTTAGTAAGGGTATCTTAGAGATTACACAATAGAATAGTTTAAGAATCATAAGCTTTCATTAAGGTTTAACTGAGAGAATAACAGTATGACGTACTTACTCTTTTCCAAAATATTAAGGTTCTGTTTGGATACCGTTTATTGCTGAAAACTGAAAACAGAAAACTTATTGCTGAAAATATTGTAGCAAAATAATTTTTAAATATGTGAATAGTGTCGTGGGACTCAGTTTTAACTTTTAACTTGATATTTGCTGAAATCCATAGTTGCAGGTCCCGTGAACAGTGCAAGAGACCCACAGAAAAACGCCAAACGCAGACTCTTTCATTTTTTAGTGCAATCTAAACTCAACCTAAGGGGGAAAGTGCTTGATTTTAAAATTTAAGGGGAATTGTAAATTACCCCCAAACATAAACAATAAAAAGTGTTTTTACCCTAAATTTTTGTTTTTGTGCGTAAAGCTATGTGTGTGTGTGTTTGTGTTTGTTTGTTTTTTTTTTTTCTTTTTTTTTTTTGTACTTAAAATGGCGCATAAAGAAAAAAAATACAAAAAAAATACAAAAATTCAACCCAAGAAAACTATACGTGAAACCATGAATTTTGACTCAACAAAATTGACTAAAAAAAAAAATTCTAGAAACACAATAGAATGCCACGTCATTTTCATAATACCTCTATTATTTTATCATATTTTATTTTGACTTGTAAAGAATTGATACCTTAACAATTATGAAAATATTATGACAACAACAAGATATCATAACATTTTCGCAAGGGAATATTCACAACATTTTTACAATACTTTCATAACAAAAATCATAAGGTGCAGGTTGTTATTGGTGGACAAAAAAGTAATTTCAGTCGTAGGTTTAAATTAGAAACAATAACAACTAACCTTCTATGATTTGTTGTGAAAGTATTGTGAAAAATGTTGTGAAAGAGCACTTTTCTTTTAACAATACCTTTATTTTTAGTTGTGGTTAATTCTATTATGATATTTTATTATTATTTTTTATTTATAAGGAATTAATACCTCGAAAATTGTAAAAATATTATGGCAATTTTTTGTGTCAATATTAATATTATCTATATATATATAAAACCGAAGCTTTTGGAGCTTCCACAATTTTCCACATCAGCATAATATTAAAAATAATAATAATAATAATAATAATAATAATAATAAAACTTTTTTTAAAACCTAACCCGATGCTCCAGAAAGACCAAATAGCCTTTCTTCTTTGCCGTTCTCTCTGCCTCTCTCAGTCGATGCTCTGCGTTCTCCCCCTTTTTATTCTTCTTTTTATTTTAGGTTTTATACCCACTCCAGAGAGACCAAATACCCTTTCTTCTTTGCCGTTCTCTCTGCCGCTCTCAGTCGATGCTCTGCGTTCTCCCACTCTTTTATTTTTCCTTTTATTTTAGGTTTTATACCCACTCCGTAGAGACCAAATACCCTTTCTTCTTTGTCGTTCTCTCTACTTCTCTCAGTTCTCAAAATCCCTAAATCATAGCCCATGGGCACTCTCTCACTCCTTAAATGGCAAAAAGTGCCAGCCTCCGGCCACCGTCATATATCGCCAAAGCTAAGTGCAGGTATTTTTAAACAAGAAAATTGGTGTTGTATATGATTTAATTTTCGTTATCTTAGATTTAGGTACTTGGATTTGGTTTGATTTTCTTTAATTTAAGTATTTGGATAATTGGTTTTGATTAAGGTTGAACCCGTGCAAAATCAAAGATATCTGCCTCTTCTTCAACTCTCTCTCAGCCTCCATCTTTTCCCTGAAAAACACAAAACACGAACTGACCTCTGACCTCTAGGTTATTGGTGTTAAATACACAAGAAAATGAGGGGAAAGTTAAGAAGATTCTGCCGTGCGAGCCTTTTCAAAGGCGATTCTGACTTTGTTGCTGTCATCGTGGGTTAACCCCTGAATCTGTCTTTATTAATCTTAATTTTCTTAATTTTTTTTTTGTTTTTTTTTGTTTTTTTTTTGTTTTTTGTTTTTTTTTTTTTTTTTTGGTTTTGCTTTGGGTTAGTAAATGAATTATGAATGAATATTGGCCTCAGTGTTGTTTCAATATGTCTCTCTTATTTTTTAGGTTTGATTTGTTCAAGTTTAGTTGAAGCTGCTAACTCTGTTAGTTGACCAAATTTGTTGATTTAATGATTTTAGCATCATCTTCTTAAATCGTTTTCTAGGGAGGGTTTAATGATTTGCATACTCCTAATTTGGCTTTCAATATTGGTCATTGTCCCTAGCAGGCGATACAGCAAGACTTCATTTGCATCTCTCACACCCACATGAACCACATTGTGAGTGTCCTTTCTGTGTTTTACTTACTTTCTCTTTGTTTATATTACTCTTGGTATTGGAATTTTTTTGTATTCTTCATTGTGTGTGTGATAAATTACAGTGGTTGGATGTTAAATACTTAGTAACTATTTATATACATTTGTATTTTGTTTAAAGTTGTGCTACAAGTTGAAGATTTTGGTTGGTGACTATGTTATTTGCTCCCCAAAGCATTTGTAAAAATGTCTAAACCAAACTTTCCATCACTTAGGAAGTACAAGGAAAAAAATCTAATAGAAAACTTTCCATCCTTTCTGAAAGTTATTTTGAATCTTAACTTCAATGAGAAGGCTTCACTGAATTTTTTCAGATAAGCTTTCACTTTAAGGAAAAAATTTCCTATTAATATAGCAGTCTTACACTCCTATTGTTGAGTGCTCTGCTTATGGGGATATTTAGATTTGCTTAGGAATTTTGATTCATGAGAACTGTTTTTGTGAAGGTGGTACTGTCTTTGTTAGAAAAAGAGGAAAAGGAAGTTTATAAGAAGCCTAAATCTGAGATAAAGAAAGGGTATTTCTTTCTCCATTATTACTTCCCAGAAATGCCAAAAATAACTGTTTCACTTGAACTTGGGACCTATATGGATTGAATTGTTTTAGAACTTTGTATGTCTGAAGCAATTTGGTAATAATTTTCATTTTTTAATCCTACTTAGTTTCTGAAGATATTTTTTTCATCTATTCTTTGTTCGCCGATATCTATTTCTTTCAAATGGTAAATGTTTCAGTGACTCTACTTCTTTACACTATCAATGTTAAAGTTGTTCTTTATATGCAGGTGTTGAAGATATCATTGTGGCTGCTACTTCTAAAGATAACACCCTAAGGCTGTGGAAGGTAAAAGGCTATTTTTCTTCAAAATATATCGAATTCTTGTGGGAAAGAATTCCATCCATGTTTGAACCATACTTTCTAGAATAATAATAGTAACAATAAAGAAATGAATAGATATTTTGGAAATCCTATAACATTTTTAGCAGTTATAAATAAATTGTTAAGTTCTTTTGCCATCTTCCATTTTAATCTATTTAGATTTTTGTCATTTTGGGTGTGTTATTGATGGTTGAAATACGGGCCAATTTGTTTAGTCTATTAGCTGCTCATCCATTAAAACCCTTGGTATCCGTACCTCAGGAGGTACAAAAACAATGCAAGAGAGCTTGGCGAGCTTCAACTTTTAGAGTTGCTTCCTTTCTAATCGAGTCTAAAATCTTACCAATTGACTCTTCACAATTCATGCTAGGTTCGTTAATTCTGCTTCCAACAATCTCCCTCTATGTTCTTGATTTTTGGTTCTTTATTTTGTGATTTTTAATTTTTTTTTATTTCATTCCTTTCTCAATAAATATTAGGTTCTGTTTTTTAAAACATGGAAACAATAGCCTAAACTACTGGATGGGACTTTTGTGAATTTTGTCACTAAGGCACAAAATATATGAGAGCAAAATCGACATTAGGTTTGTAGCATATTAGTATTGACACAAATCCTTATTATGTTATATATTAAAGCAAGACCATTTAGCACATGAATATGGGAGTAAGATATATTGTATATGTACTATAGTTTCTGCCTTTGTCTGCAAAGTTTTACTAGGCAGGAATGTTATGATGGGGAGCTTTCGTTGTATAGCCAGAGAAGAACGAAGCAATCAAAGAGAAACTCTTTGGGATGCAGTGTAGATTCAACAACAATATGCTTGCACCTGTTTTCTCATATTTAGTATGATAATTTAAACAAAAGTCTTATGAAAATAGTTATTTATATTGATAAAATATAGTTAGTGAAGCTATCCCTTACCAATTTAATAAGATTTTGTTGAGTTGATTTGCAAAACTCTTCAAATATTATAAATTTTTGTTATTAGTGCATGTCGTATAATTTTACTTTTTGTTATTGTTTCTTTAAGACGTGATATGTAATATTTTGATTTGAAATTTTACCTTTTTTGTTGTGCAGGCAATAACCAATGTTTAAACATCATATTATTTTTCAAAATTTTGTCGGTAGACTAAGAAATATGAGACAAGATCACTAAATATACACACACACACACCCCTTGGCTCACCAACTCAAATCCTTTACATTCTAATGAATTATGTGTATTCCTTTGAATATTAGTGTTGTAATTAACCATTTGTGTGACTTATTCCTTAAAATCCGTAGCGAAAATGTCCATTTATCTTAACTAAATTTCTCTCAAACCTCCAAAAACATTAATAGTGACATTCATTTTCTCACTAGATTGACCACTCCTTAATTGGAAAATTTTAGAATTTTTAAGAACTTTCCTGTGCATCGCACGGGTTAGCGACTAGTTATTATTATTATTGTTATTATTATTATATATACACACATAAACACGGTAACAACTCGGACGTATATAAAAATAAATTAAGAAATAAAAAGCGAGTTCAAGTGTTCAACTTAGCTCATATGTATATAAAAATAAATTGAAAAATAAAAAACGAGTTCAACTAGGGATATTAGATATTATCCCCTAAAAAAAAAATTAGGCTAGCTCGTGAAATGGTGGGAATTGAGCAAACCAAAAAAATACTATAACTTTTACTCACGATCATTTTATATATAGAAAATAGATAAGATCACATGAATTAAAAATGGTATTACTATTTAGGACAAAATTGTATTTTTTTGGAAATGTTATGTGATTTTGGTCCCTTAAATAAAACATTTAAAGTTTTAAACCCAAATAATAACAATCAAATTTAGAAAAATCAGCCCGAATAATAACAACAAAAGTTGAGCAACGCCCATTTTGCAGCCCTTAAAAAATGCTTTTAAAAGAAAAAAATCCCTAAACTCGTTTAGATACCAGTCAAATAGAGTCATAAGAGAGTATTGCATCCTTCTTTCCCTATCGACTATTGAGAATAATTTGGAAATTGACCAAAGAGAAATTCCCAAGGAGAATGAAAATTTAAAGACATAGTAGGTAGTCTGCTTATGAGGAACTTATAAGTTGCAAAATCATAAGGCCAAAGATTTAGAGGAACTTTGGATTCAGACAAAAGAGTTAAAGTTGTTTCCACAATATGTTTATGCTTTCTCTCAGCCACCCCATTTTGTTGAGCCATGCATAACAATGCCACACCCTCTTTTCCTATTAATATGGGATTTGTACGCCAATTAAGAATTATTGCACTTTTTTTATTGGCTTGTCTAGATAGAGGTATTAAAATGAGCAGGATTTGGATTTCAACTTTTTGTTTAAATGACTTAAATAGATTATGAAATGACAAAAAGAATTTAATATTGACAACATTTATAAATGGATTATAGTTTTAGTAATATCTATATTCCAAATTAATTTACATTTTAGTACAACCAAACAAGTCACAATTTTTCAATCGTATGAAAAGTTATCATAGTAGGTTTCAGTTAACTCAATTAGTAAAATATTTTGTAAAATAGACTTCATTCTTTCATATCTAAAAAAAGAATTAAAAAAAAAAAAATCAACATAAGTTGAGGTTAACCTATGGGCTCGCTCTGTCTCTCTTTCTTCACCTAAATATTAAAAATAATTATTTCTTGGGGAAAATATGACTAATAATTTAATCAATTAATTAGTAACTAGAAAATTGATTAATGCTTGCTTCATTTCCCTCATGGCAGCTCAAGTTGTGTTATCCCTGCTATGTTTGCCTTAGAATGTTGTCTGTTATTAGAGCTTTGGCACACCAAACACAAAAAATCATGCCTCATGAGGTGTGTCAAATGCCAAATTTATTTGGCATTTGTGTTTATAATTCTTTGAAGTTTTACTATTAAATTAAGCGAAGTTTCTCTTATACAAAGACTTCTTGTATGACAGTGACATAGACAGGTAAGTGAATTATGTGCTTGCAGCAATTTTTGGCCACCATGATGAGCATCTACATTTGACTTCTTTGAATTATGCCTTTATCAATTCTGTATGAAAAGGCCTTGGTTATAATAATGAGCATTGTCATTATTCTGGAAAAAATAAAAGCACCACAATATCTAGGGACTAGGAAACCAAGTAAGAACCAGTATCTCTGATTCAAGTAACTACAACAATAGAGATGCTTTTTTTTCGCAAAATTGTAGCCTGGCATTCATAAGTACTCTTAGTCTTTAAGATACCTAATGTTTTTGAAAGAAAAGTACCAAGGGGGAAAGATACAGCATCATTTTAGTATACATATGAAAGTTCATCGCAGCAATTGCAAATATTCCAAGACTAACATATTCATGAACTGTACAGAATAATCTATACAAATATTTATTTTCTTCAAAATGTGTTGGACGAATCATGGACACTTAACTTTTTACACAGCTAAGTCACCATTGCAGCTCATCAAGAACTTCTGCTTTCACAGCAATTGTAAAAGAAATTGGATTAGGTGTGCTCAAGAGTCAGATTGACCGAGTTTGGTCCAACTTGATGCCCATTTCCACTAAAAATCTAGCTTTGCTAAAACACCCTCCAAGTTCTGGAACAGTAAGAGTGGACAAGATTGCTTCAGATGAGGGACTCCCTTAGTAATTAGGTTCAGCCAGAATGGTCCCATCTGATTGTATTGACATACGAATCACCATTTGAACCTCCAGAAATACATTCTGTTGACAGCAGATAGTCTTCCTTTTCTGCAGAATTGGTTCGTAGATAGAGCAAAACAGCCACCTTCTTGGGCAATGTGGATCATTGTAGCTTGCCATATCTCCCTTGATTTGGCTGTAGGTTGAAAATAAATTTAAATGCCAACATATGGCGGCATAAGAATTAAACAAAAGACTGAAGAACAATGGTTTGTAAGGAAACTACTAGATATAAAGGGAATGCTGAACAATAACCCAGTTTAGACCTTACAAAAACACCTAATTGTGAAAATGGTGATGAATCATGATAAATTATTCTATAGATATAGCAAATTATTTTACAGATAACAGCACAAAAACACACGAGATTTCTTTGTAATCTACAATGACAATGGTTAAATTGAATGACAAAAGAAAAGACATTAAAATAACACTCACTAGGAATTCTTTTATTAGCAACTATGACAAGACTATAAGTAAAAATGACAAAAGGTATACCTTCAGCATATAACATCAGTCCTTAGAGAAGACATTCTATTGTCACAGCAGATAAGGTCACCTATTATCAAAGATTGGAGTCTTATATACAGGCAGCAATGATTTCTCTACTGACCACCACACTACACATTCTGATGCAATTGGCATTAGCTTTTGATGTTTTCCTTGATACCAGCACACAGAATTGAAAACTAGAATGGCACTAAAGAGAGAGTATCCAACTCTTTCAACTACTCCCGTCTGGAAGTGGACTTCAAATTTACCCATTTAAGTAAAAATCTGTCAACTTTTCAAACCTGCATAAACAAACATTCAACATGAATTCAGTCACAACAAGAATAGAATTACGTTTTCCAGTAGGTTATATGCATCACAAGTTGAAGCACTACAGTGAGTGATAGTAAAGCTTAAAGCTGGACAGTATTGACTAGGCACAAATTTGTTCAACCTTGATTAGCAATTAGCTAATATCCCTGATTCTTTTCTGGGTAGACTGCAAAACTAATTTATGTAAGCATTTTAGATTTAACATTCATGCCTGTATGGTCCAACTTTTTCCCTAAATTTGTGATGCCTCCCTCAATTTTTTCAAATGAGTTAGCAAATTCTCACAAAATAATCATTATCCTATGGCAAGAAAACTGTGTATCTTATTTCAACTTATCACTGACAATGAGGCTTTAATTGTAGGAAATGCAATTCAAATTGGATAAAAGCCCAGCTATGATAATTTAGATTTCTAGTCATAGACAATTTCATTGATAGAAGTTTTCAGTAATATTTCTAAGTAATACACATAATGTATTCATCGAATAATTACAAACAAAAGTCGGCTTACAAAGACTTATGTCCATTGCCTTATCTGCAATCTGTAGGCTATTACCCTCCATACGGTGGTACGAAGTGGTGCACTCAAACAGGTTGGCCTCTTAGTTAAGACAAGAAGACTGACAATAAGAGAAGACTGTCACAGAAATTTGAAAATCCATTAATTGAAGCTTACTATTATATGCTCTTTGCAGAGATTTGTAGCCGTGATTATCTGTGAAATGATTTTAACAATCAATCAAGTGTGCAATATGGAAAGTCACCAGATGTATATCTTAGAGCATAACTTGATCATGGAGAAAAAAGACGCATCAAATTTGAGTTTCAAGTTGCTCTTCTTAATTGGGCTCTTCAATTTCTTGTAGACGTCTAAAGACCGAATATCATAGTTTATGCCATTGATTAGTACTAAAGTTTGAACATTCAAAACAAGATATATATGATGATAATCAGTATGTAAGGCTAATCCTAGATGTGTACCTCATAATCTAGAATATCTAAAGTCACTGTTACAAAGACTTTAAGTTAGAAAACCATAACATAGGATTTGAACAGCGGACGAATTGTCAGGGATCCTGCATTTTCCAAAAAAGAAAAGAGAGTTATTTATGATATTTTTATATATAGGAGATAGAAGCAAACATGGTGAAAAGTGTAAATGCTACGAAAGCCTAGGCCTTACTTGATGCATTGTCGAAGTGATACCAAATATACCCAATTGACACTTGCAGGTGCATTCAAGTTATGGTTCCAGCTGACCTACAACCAGAAGTCTTTTAGGAAAAAATAAAAAGAAAGAAAACTGAAGACAATAAAATTAGCTTAGCTTGAGAATAAATGTAACTGCAATTATGAAGTAATCCAATGATGAGTAATACAGCTTACCCAACATTATAATTTGATCTCAAAAGAAAAAAAGTTGTTAACCTTCTTGTTTAATTTGATTTGAATCTCAGGTTATACTTCCTTCTAGTGCACACTGTTCAGCAAACCAGACTTTAAGGTCACCTACAAATCTGTTTAAAATAGAATAAATATTTTGCCACTGAGTATCTCTCATGTTTAAAACTAACTTCAGATGAATTCATAACATTAATAAACTTTGAAGAAGCTTGAATATGACTAATGAAAGAGCCCTAATTAATCCAAAATTGGTTAGTGAAAACTTAACAGTGAGGACAATGTAGTAGTAACTAAAGAGCCCTAATCAATGCATTGTTGGTAGACCAGAATACACACACACAAATAATCTCAAGAAGTTTAGAATTGGTTGTTCAAACAAAAGTACTTGATTTTTGTTGTTGGATGGAAAATTCAAAGATCTAAGTATGCTATGCAGAAAAATATGCTACAGTATATGGGCACACAATTTTGAACAAGAATTATGGAAATTAAAAATTAAGTGCATAAGCTAGTCCATTCAAAGTGATATTTAAACATAAGGACATTTAAGCAAAAATACCAATTTTAGATTCTCTGAGCTAAGCATAGGAATCAAGAGTTTATCTATATACTTGGAACATGGGCAATCTTGACCTCTCGATGCTGAAGTACATAACCTCTAGTTGGGAAATGAAGGATTACCAGCATGGCAGCATCTGTTGGGGCACCACACCCTTGCTGGTAGATATCTCAGTTTCTTGGAACTGTTTATAGATATTTCATCAAATAAATAAAGGTTCTGCAACTATAGTGGAAAGTCATCCACTCTTGTTTACTCTTTTTGATTTCAAAATATCTTACTGGGGATTGTTGAAGTAGATGAGGCAACAACAACTAAGAATACAACAACTATTTTTTCTTTCTTATTTGGATCCAGATTGTTATAGAAAATTCAGATAACACCACAATGCAGGGTTTGTAACTGAAAATCAAAAACTAATAATGAGTACGCAATTCGGTATTAAGTGCATTTACTTATGAAACCCTGAAAAGAATCTGACAAGGATATGGGAAGGTTTTGTTTTCCATTGACTGGTTATGACAATCTTTAGTAATAGAGAAAACTTAGATTTCACAATCTGCAATCCAAGAATAAATCCATGTATGTCATAGGGAACCATTCCTATGATTGTTACATTGATTAGTTCTTGCTGGAAGTATCTTATATTTTGGTAACCATTTTAATACTGTTAATTCTTGAATTTCTATTATTTACTCCCTAGCATGATCATCCATCTTCTGAAAATTTTATGAATTATACTATGGAAATGGATATATACTGGGAAAGAAATAGCAGACCCTTTGGAATTTGGGTTTCAAAAATAGAGAAAAAGAGTACTCTATAAGAGAAGAGGAAGAGTAGGAGATAAAATTACCACTTTGTTTCTGTATTATTGGAAAATGGGCAATCTTTTCTTGGGCCATTTTTTATTGACAGTAAAGGAGATACCAAAAAATCTGCAGTTCCTCTAATTTGGTGAGTCTTGAATATCAATCATTTGCAATGCTTGCAGAGAACTTTCTAAATTCTTCTCCCCTTTTGTGACAGAATGAGGAGTAAATGAAAATTAGTGGAAATTGAAAAGAAGAATATAGAAATTTGATAAAAGAAAAGGAGGAGATCAAATAACCCTACAGGCACATTCAAAATTTGGGAATTACACTTGGAAAAAAAAAAATGAAAGCTATAAAAGAGAAGAGAAAGAGTAGAAGATGGACTTACCACATTGTTTTAAATATGTCGATGATTTGCAGCTGAAGAGAACAGAACACTCCAATTTTTTGGTTGATTCAATATGAGAAAACTTATGGCTGGGATCTGTCTTGGACCAATCTGCGCTGACGAATTCTAATATCAAAAAGTCATGGGCGAAATTGATGTCAATTTAAAAGATCATGGACTAAATTGATACATAGCTTAAAAATTAGGAGTCAAATATCTAATTTACCATTGTATTTATCAAACCATTAAAAATTCTTCTATTTTTTTATGGTAATTTGTTGATTTTTTTTTTTTTTAAGAAACAAACACACACACAAAAGAGAGAAAAAATGGTTCTAACAACAAGGTATACCACAACTCCACTCAAAAACTATGGTTGTAATTTGTTGAAATTAATTCATCTAAATCATTTTACGATGAATTATCTTGTTATATCATTTATTAATTGACTTTTGTGCATGTTTGTTAGTTTTGTATTGGCGTTCCATACTTGTGTGTATATTATAAGAGTCGTATTGAATTACTATATTTTGTACATGTTTGTTAGCTTTGTATTGGCATTCCATACTTATGTGTATATTGTAAGAGTCGTATTGAATTACTATATTTTGTGCATGTTTGTTAGTTTTGTATTGGCGTTCCATACTTGTGTTTATATTGTAGGAGTCCTAATGAATTACTATATTGATATGTATTGTTTTTCTTAGAGAGTTGTAACCTATGATTTACTTTTGATGATAACTCTTTATCATTAAACCAAGACATCAATCAATTTTTTGTGTTTTGATATGAATTTTCAATGTCTAATATGTCATGTTTTTATCAATTCTCAATTATTACAAATTTTGACCACTTTTATCTCAATCAATGCGTTAACCTAGTTGAGAAGTTTAAATTAAGTTTAAATCAGGAAGTGGACTAGCATTGACTGGCATGGTACCTTCACTGATCACTGATTACTTCTTCAATATTGACTAACATGGTCAATTCATATTTAAAATCAGGAAATGGAGATTTTTTCTTTATAGGCTACTATGCCATCAATAAAAACAATTAATTTTCAAAAAACAAACCAAAAGAAGTCTTTCATTCCCCCAATAAAATATAAAAAATAAAAAATAAATCCTTTTTTTTATTTGGAAAGTCACTTTCTGTTAAACAAACATAACCCAAGTTTATTTAAGGAAAAAAAAATCCTAATTTTCAAAGAATATTCTATTATGATACCATATTGATAATTGATAATTGATCATTTTAAGTTGATAGAGATCATACAATTTATTTATTTGGTTTTTTTTTTTTTTGACAGAAATTTATTTAGTTGGTTGAATAATCATTGTTCATATCAAATAATAAAACTTTTTCTAAAGACTTTTTTAATAGTCATCAATTTTGAATTTTTTAATGAAGATGAAGAATTCTTTCCAATAATATGGCTATTCTAATTTCTGGGCATTAGTATTAGTGGTGCTAAAAAACTGTATTGCTATTTTTAGCACCTTTTTAGCACCACCAAATCAAATTTATGGCTACATTGGTGGAGCCAAAACCAAATAATTTGGCTCCAGAGTTGTAGTGCACAGCCAAAAGGAGATGAGCACTGTAGCTCATAGGTAAAAAAAAAAAGTATTATTAATTGTGTGTTCACACTACTTTATATTAAATATATTACTTTATTTAGTGTTCACATTATTTTGTAGTGAATATATTATTTTATCGTAGTGAATATATTATTTTATCGTGTTGAAAACTAAAATAAAACCACTGATGTTGGGTGTTTTGTAAAATGAGAAGGTAAAATAGATAAAGTAATTTTTTGTGAAGCTATATTACTAAATTTATGGCTCCACCAATGTGGATGCTCTGAGAAACCATTTGCAAATATGGCTTCAATCATTATTATTATTATTTTCTTAAAACACAAATATAGTACCTAGATGGTTATTACATTAATTATTTCAATTAAATTAAAAAAACTTTGTTGCATTGACCAACAATATAAGCTTTTCAAAAAAAAAAAAAAAAGACCAACAGTATAAGAATAGTGTTTTTTTTTTTCCAATAATAATTAAATTTAAAACTAAAAAAAAAAAAAAAGAATTTTAAATTCAAAACAACCCATTTGAATTCAATTAAGAAATCTAATAAATTACGCATAAACTACTGTAAAGACACGATTGGTAACAAACTGTAACAGTGTTGGGTTCGCACGTAAAAAGGCCCAAACAATATCATTTGTAGAGCGTGGGTTTGAAAGGCTAGGCCTTAGTCACCAGACGGTGGGTTTTTCGTGGTGTTCATACATGGTTTAAACCGTATTCGCCCTGGGAGTCGCTCTCCTGGAGGCGGGCTGGGAGGCTCTAGTTTTTGGCCATTTTTCCCAGCCCCTTGTCTGGATTGTTTACTTTTCCTTTTATACTAGCCTGCGTTCGTTATCCTTCGTCCACGTGTAGGATCGGCATTCCAAGATTGATACTTGTCCCATCAGCCCATACCCAGAGTGGTTGGGGGTGGTTGTAAAGGCTAGAGAGTATGGCTTTGTCAGGTGCAGAGCATTGAATGGCAGTAAAGGTAACTTTCCCTGGTTGTTACATTTTCCAGCGTACCCTTTTCTACTGACACGGATATTTTAGATTTTTTCCAAGCTGTTTTTATACCGTTTTTGCCCTTCCCTTCTGGGAATCCTCGGATATGCCGAGAACAGGGTCATCCTCGCTGTATCTCAAGACTACTCAGACTTTTATTCCTTACTCTCGGCCATAACCTTCCTCGGCTTGGGCCTTGGGTCTCAAATTAAAAACGAGCCAGGGCCACCAATTAACGGGCCCCAAAATAGCCCCTCAAAATCCTGCTGTCCGACCTCTTGGTCGGAGAGGAGGGTTTTGGTAATGCCCCGCCTTTATTGCGGACTGCCTTAGGTCTGCCCTTCATTAATGTGGGTGTCTCTTTATCTACCCGGGAAACGTACCGGTTTATGAGACATTCCTTTGAATTTATTCAGGATGCGTCCTTGCCGCTTCATTATCCGAAAACGTGCCTTTAATAATTTCCCTTTTCGAGACCATTCAAACTCAATGGCTATTGACGGCGTGGGGAAGTGGAATGGATATTTTCTCATTTACCGCTTTTCCTGGAGATTCGGGCAGATTAAATGCATCCTGTTTTGCCATTCATATAAGAATGAAAACAGGAGGTTACCTCCCTTACACGGAGACCTTTTAATCTTTTTTAAAGCCTAAAAACTCTTAGCCTCCCTCAGAATTTCCCATATCTGCACGTTTACACTTGGAGTTGTGATTTACCCATGATAAGAACGGGAATGAAGAGATCATACCCTTCCCAGAAATGCTACGTGCCTGTGAAGCTCAAACTGGCTCGGTCAGGGCAGGGGTGGCAGAGACTCAAGACACTTCTTACTCTCCTTTCAGCCAAAACTCGAAGCAGGGGCTCGTCGCGTCAACCTCTTGGCGCGGCTGAGCTGGGGTCACCCATTATCAGTACCAGCCGCTCTCTCATGAGCATAGCTAACATGGCACCAGCGTGTTAGGAGTCAGGACTGAGGCAGGGACTAAGTGTCTCTGCTTCTTCCTCTTTTCATTCACTGGTGTCTTCTTTTGCCTCCCCTTCTTCTTCTTTCCCATCACCAGATCCATCCTGGTGCTTTTCCTTTTTCCTCTTCTTCTCTTTCTTCTTTCTCTTCCTTTCCTCCTTCTTTCTCTTCCTCTCCTCCTTCTTCTTCTGAAAAAGGTCATCTTCTCAATATGGGCGCTACTGGGGCAGAGTTTGGAAGGACTTCGGAGACGAATTTAAAAAGACATCTGATTGTTTATTTTTCATATTGTTGTTGTTGTTTTGTTTGTTTTATTTTTTATTTTTTTTGTAATCCACCTTCTGTATAGGCTTGTTTAAGCTCTTCTTTGTACGTTGTAATACTTCTTTATATTAATAAAAGTCATTATTGCTTTATTTCACATGTTCTATCTCTTTATATCTGAAATGGTTACGCCGGGAATAGACATACTACCATGTGAACTCTTTTTATTTTTACACTTTGTCCGACGTCTAGGACCGAAATCTCAGCTAATAAAAAGATCTTACTCTGTGTTTATTGAAACTATCTGACTTAATAATACTGAATCGAACAAATGATACTTAGGGTCAAAACTCTTGCTAAGGAAAAGATGTCATCATGAATTTAATAGGGTTGTCTGGCACAATAATGCCGACCTGAAAAAACAACACTTACCCCAAAATAGCCGAGATGACAACTGAATGCTCGGTGCGGTGTAGGAAGTAATCATTCCAAGACATATAACCCAAAAATGAACAGCCTTTCCAGGTTGCTGAGTAATAGGGTGTTTCACCATCTCTCTAACAACTTTCATAGCCTTAACCTTTTTTTTTTTTTTTTTTGGTATTTGAGCCGAGGATTGAGTAACTTAAAGTTTTTATTAAGTAGCCGACCTTTCCATAGGTTTGAGTCCAAGGGCCATACGATACCTTAGTTCTGTCCAAAACTTGACAGATACTAATAAGTAGTTGGTTTCCCCATAGGTTTAAGTTTTTGGCATGGGGCCTTGGCTTTAGGGGAATTAGCTCCTCGGCCAAGCCCCTAGAATTATCCATGCGATTGACCCTACAAAGCGTAGCCCCTAGTCAAGAATCATAGCCTCTAGTGGCACTTGACGCTAGAACTCTATAACCGGCTGTTAGAAATGACAAGGGAACTCTCTCGACCGATCGCCTACGCCAAGACACAAGCCTTTCCCACAGACGGCGCCAATTGTAAGGACACGATTGGTAACAAACCGTAACAGTGTTGGGTTCGCACGTAAAAAGGCCTAAACAATATCATTTGTAGAGTGTAGGTTTGAAAGGCTAGACCTTAGTCACCAGACGGAGGGTTTTTCGTGGTGTTCATACATGGTTTAAACCGTATTCGCCCTGAGAGTCACTCTCCTGGAGGCGGGCTGGGAGGCTCTAGTTTTTGGCCATTTTTCCTAACCCCTTGTCTGGATTGTTTACTTTTCCTTTTATACTAGCCTGTGTTCGTTATCCTTCGTCCACGTGTAGGATCGGCATTCCAAGACTGATACTTGTCCCATCAACCCATACCCAGAGTGGTTGGGGGTGGTTGTAAAGGTTAAAGAGTATGGTTCTGTCAGGTGCAGAGTATTGAATGGCAGTAAGGGTAGCTTTCCCTGGTTGTTACACTTTCCAGCGTACCCTTTTCTACTGACACGGATATTTTAAATTTTTTCCAAGCTGTTTTTATACCCTTTTTGCCCTTCCCTCCTGAGAATCCTCGGATATGTCGAGGACAGGGTTATCCTCGACTGTATCTCAAGACTACTCAGACTTTTATTCCTTACTCTCGGCCATAACCTTCCTCGGCTTGGACCTTGGGTCTCAAATTAAAAACGGGCCAGGGCCACCAATTAACGGGCCCCACAATTACTATAATTAAGGTTTACCTTTTTCAAAAAGAATTTTTATAAGGAAGTGGGGTCAGAGACTTTTCAAGACTACCCTACTCCCTATCAATAAAACTTCCCGAAAATCTAATTAACGAATAGTGTGATAAATAAAATTTGTACTCACAAATGGTGTCCCATAAAGCATTCAATCCTTGGCTGTTTAGCTTTCATAAAAATGGCTTCCTTACAAGGAAAACCAATATTTAAATATTCTAAAATTAAGGTTTGTAACAACCTTTTTTGTGTGTTGATTTTATGGAGGTAAAAACAAAGCTGTGTTATTTTGTTACTAGTAGTTATTTTCTTGTTCTTTAAGAGTTCCTTCTTTTACATATGACATCAATAAGGATCCATTGGTCTCACAACTGTTCTAAGCTCTCTTGTCAAACTTTGCATGGATCCAAATTGATGTGGAATCATCCTTTTTTCCCTGCAATTCACTGCTCTTCACACTTTTCCCTTGGCTAGTCACCCTTCTTTTAGTGAGCTTGGTTCACATAGTGGAGGGAGACTTGGATTTGAAATTGATACTTATCTTAGTCACAAGCTTTGATTAAGTCTAAGTTTTAACTAGTTAATGACTGCAAATAGCCTTACTGTTCTGAAATTGAAGTTTTGGTGGGAGCTATGGCTCTTCTGCTCACATGCTAGCAGCTTTGGGGCAGACTAGATTGCTTCTCTTCATGCCTTTTGGACCAGCCGCATAACTCTACATATTTGTGTCCAAATATTTGCCACAAATAACAAGGTTCAATCCTTCTTCTTCTTCTTCTTCTTCTTTTTTCCCTTTTCTTTTTTCTTCCTCCCTTTTTTTTTTTTTTTTTTTTTTTTTTTTTTGAGTTTGATGAGAACAGTTTGAAAATTTTTATAATATTTTGTTGTTTAGATAACATATGGACCTCCAAAAATTCAAAAGTGAAAATAGGGTGAATCACAAGGCCAAATGAAACAAGGCTCTCTTAGATAACTCCAGATTTTTCCAAACGTTGCTATGGTGGTTGAGAATTTTCTTTACGATTTTGTGTTGGGAATTACCCTAAAATGGGGAGAGGGTACCTCATCATATGTGCCATGGAAGGCACAACATTGCTGCCAGCTAAGGTGATTTGTACATCAGAATGAACTGCAAATCCATCCATAACCTTTTTATTAGTCTAATCATTGTGGCCAAGAGTTAAATGGCCAATGTCTAATAGGAAACACAATTTAATAATGAAACAACATCTTGAAAATGATCAAAGTATAAAACAAAGCATTCATGATAAATGCTATTTATATACAATGAGCTACAATGACAAATTTCTCAATATCAAGAAAAGGGATAAACACTGTAAAAGCTTTTGATCATGAACCATATACTTGGCCTATAATCTTGAGAGTCCCAGTTTTGTCTTTCTAAGGGCAAGTTCTATTTCTGACTTCTGAGTGAGTTTCAATGATGGTTGATGATGCAAAAGACAGAAAGCATGAGACATAGAAAGACATGGTTGGAGTGGCTATATTGTTAGATGTGCTTGTGCAACATTGAGAAGAACCTGTGTATGCTATTTTTGGTTAGCGTTTTGTATAATCAATCTCAGAATTGCTCCAACTCATTCACAAGAATCAGAACTTACCCATTTGTCAGAAGTTCTAACAAGCTAGCATGTTCATGCATATATCCAGCTACTCAGGTGGATCAAATGAAGTAAGGATATGCCTTATACCACACCGTTGTGCATCTTGCTTTTTTCCCCTCTAAAAGATGAATGAATGTGAAGTCATCAGAATCTATCAACATAGTGAATCTTCAAACTATTACACGTCAGTGTTATTCATAACTGACATAATTATTAGGAATTTAATGTCATACTTGTTAGTAATACAGTTAATGTTTAAACCAATTGTTACTAATTGAATGACAACAAATATAAGTCAAGCTACGGAGATATATGTCCATTACCTTATCTACTAACTGTAGGGAATTATCCTCCAAACCTTAGTATGAACTGGGGCACCCAAACAAGTTGGCCTTTTAGTTAAGACAACAAGGCTGATGAGAAAAGAAGACTGCAATAGAAGACACATGGGAAATCCATTAATTGATGCTAGTAGTATTAAATGCTCTGGTAGAGATATGTAGAAGAGATTATCAATGAAATGAAATCAATGTGTATAAAATGGATAATCTTCATATGTATACCTCGGTGTACAGTAAAGTGAAGTCATTGGAACAAAGGGCTTTATGAGGCCATGATAACAACATAAGATTAGGTGGATGAACTGTTAGGAATTCCGTTTGGTAGAAAAGATCAGTGATTTAGTATATAGATAGTAGATGGAAGTAACTATGGTGTAAAAGCTAAAAAACCTTTGCCTCACCTGACATATTTTTGGTTGTTAACAACTTATGCCAACTTCAATCCTTATAGAGAAATGCGGCAAAAGGAAGGAAAATTCATGGGCCAATCCCATCATCTCCACCTTGTAGGAGCTAGGAGATCATCCCAGGAAACCTTTGGCCTCCAGGGGTCACAGACTGACCAAAGAACCCTGTTCAATTAGTGGAACGCATTAGCTATCCCTTCTAAGGTTGTTTAGTGAGGGCTGCAGAAGGGAAATCATTCATTCTTCAAACCAGCATTCTTAAAAACAATTATTGATTTTTAGGTATAAAAATAAACAATATACAAAAGAAATAAAACTCAGAAACAGTAATATGGCTTACGAAAACCCTTAACTTGATCTAAGGTAAAAAAATGCATCAAAATAGAACATCAAGTTGCTCTTCTTTATTGAGCTCTTTATCTTCTGGCTCGGGTCTAAAGGCATCATAGTTTACCTTTAATTATTTCTAAAGCTTGAACATTTATATACGATGATAATATGTATGTAAGAAGGCTAATCCATCATGTAAGTGTGATTTATAAATTTGTTGAAGTCACCTATATGTCCAATTTATTCCAATTTATTATCACAAAATTTTCAGGGATAAAAATAAACAATAAATAAAAAGAAGAAAGAAAACTCAAAATAGTTATATGGCTTACCAAAATCCATAACTTGATCTCAGAAGAAAATGCATCAAAACAAGTGGCTCTTCAATTTCATTGTTTGTGTCATTGAATACTAAAGTTTGAACATTCAAATCAAGATATATATGATGATAATCAGTATGTAAAGCTAATCACAGATGTGTACCCCATTATTTGGAAAAGTGCTAAAGTCATTGCTACAGAGACTTTAAGTTGGGAAACCATAACTTAAGATTTGAAAAATGGATGAATTGTCAAGATTCCTGCATATTCGGGAAAGAAAAGAGTTATTTTTTAATATATATATATATATATATATATATAGGAGATGGAAGCAACTATGGTGTAAAGTATAAATGCTGGGAAAGCCTAGGCTTACTTGATGCATTGTGAATGGTGATACGTACAGCCAGTCAACACTTTCAGATACATTCAAGTTATGGTTCCAGTTGATCTACACCCAGAAAATTTCAAGTAAAAAAAAAAAAAAAAATGAAAAAGAAAGAAAACTCAAGAAAATAAAATTAATGTAGCTCAATAATAACTGCAATCTTGAGGTAATCCAATGATAAGTAATAGATCTTACCCAACATTATAATTTGATCTCAAAAGAAAAAAGATGTTAACCTCTCGTTCAATTTTATTCGAATCCCAAGTTGTACTTATAGTGTACCCTACAGTGAATCGGACTTGTAGTTCATCAACAAATCTAAGTAAAATACAATAAATAATTTGTCACCGATGATTTCTCAAATTCAAAACTAACTTATATGAATTCAGAATATTAACAAACTTTGGTGAAGCTTGAACTTTGAATAACTAAAGAGCCCTAATCAATACATTGTTGTTAGACCAGAATAAACACATGCACACAAATAATCTCAAGAAGTTTCAAACAAAATACTTCTTTTTTATTTTTTTATTTTTTTTTTTATTTTTATTTTTTGGTAGGGAGTAAAATTTGAAGATATAAGCATGCTATGCAGCAAAATATGTTACACTATATGAGCACACGACTAACATGAGTTTGAAACAAAAATTCTAAGGATATTATTAAAAAGAAAATGTGCAAAAGCTAGTCTATTTTTAAGCGAAAAATCTGAGCTTAGAATAGGAATCAAGAGTTTATCTAGATATTGGGAACATTGGTAACCTTAGACTATCTGTGCTGAAGTAAATGATCTCTAGTTAAGAAATGAAAGATTACCAGCATCAGTTATTTTCCCTGCTGGTAGATATTTTAGCTTCTAGCAACCATTCAGTGCCAGCTCATCGAATAAATTAAAGGTTCTCCAACTATAGCGGAAAGTCATCCACTCTTTGATTACAAAATATGCTTATTATGCTTGTTTAAGTAGATGAGGCAGCAATTTGAGCTTAGGCCACACTCACATAATGTTTGATTTGTGTGCAGCCTCATATGTCAGACATCCTTTAAACAAAAAATATAAAAATAAAAAACGATAATCCATAGTGAAGAATTCCATATAACATGCACAAGTTCATCCAAACTCCCTATCGCTGTCAATTAGCCATTGACACATTAACAAAGAATTTAATAAAGGGCAACAAATTTGATAAATAGTCTACAAAATTGAAAATGGAAAAAGGAAAGAGTGATAATAAAATTTGTTGGAAGAGAGGCAATAGATGAGTAGAAAAGAACTCAGAAATTAAGTGAGAAAAAGAAATAGCCTTGGAATCAATTTAAAAGTCTGCCTATTATGATTCTTGGACTATGACCAATCTTTTATCTCCTTCCATCTCCTTTTCAAATTGAACAGTTGAACTATCCAACTTTGACTGTACTGTAAGGCTTCGCATGTCTTTACTCAAAGGTAGTGACTGAACGGACCAAATTGGACTGAGTAGACCGAAATGAACCAAAATGTATTGAAGTGCACCAAATGGACCGAATTCATCCGAAGCAGACCAAATGGACCGAAGTGACTGAATAGACCGAAGTAGAAGAGAATATACCAAATTGGACCGAAGTGGGCCAAATAGACCGAATTGGACTAAAGTGAACCAAATGGACTGAATTGGACTGAAGTTGACTGAATAAACCAAAGTGAACTGAATTGGACCGAATTTGACCAAAGTAGACCGAATTATGAACAGTAATTAGTAAACATAACTCAAAAAAATTATAATAACAACGTTATGTAAAACCATAATTTGAGATAAGTAATGTATTCCAATGTGATAGAAGTGGTTTGTTGTTAAAGTAACATCAATCAGATTTGTTATCATATTAATATTTTTAACTAAATTATTATGAATGCATATGTGATTCTATGTGTTTGTTGAAAGTTTTATTCAAGTTCAATTCAGTGCCATATAGAGAAAGTTGGTACAAAATATATATATATATATATATATGGTACAAAATATATATATATATATATATATATATATATATATAAAACAAGAAAACCACTTGAACGTATAATTTATACAAAAAGGAAAAGAAAGAGGAAAAACCTTTTGTTAAGAGCTTTTTTATCTCTATCTCTAGATGTTGATGAAAATGACATATGATTCTCCAAGTAAGAGCAAAACTGGACCCTTCAACCTGACCTTGAATACTGCATTAGTATACGAATATGAATACAATGGTGGAATGAGATTTTTTTTTTTTTTTTTTTTTGTGGGCGAGTATAAACTAAATATAAATAAATTGTGTCTTCTATTATAAGTTACACTTAGGTTCAAGCAGTGTAAAGTCAAGGTAATAAAAAGTGATAGTCATATCATAATTGATAAGTTTTAATTAGTTTATAAAATGAGTAAAGGTTATCACATACATTAATATTTATCTACATATTTTTTTTTTAAGAAAGTATAGAAAGAAAATGATAACATGGCTGCTAATGTAGCTCAACATAAACATCTTTTAGATAAATATAGATTTGTTTGATTTAAAAGAGAGTATCAGACAGGGGATTAAGTTTGAGAAAACTTACAACCCATATTGTTTTAATAATATATATGTGAACTTCAAACAGCTTCCCCTTTTATCCACTCAGTAGTCGAACCATTTAGCGTCAACTCAAGCACATCTTTCCTTGGGGCAATTATGGATGCACAGCTACTGCAATTTGGTCAGGTGACAGAAATGTCATCAATTTAGGCATATAAGCAAGATTATTGCATCCAATAAGTACCATATGTTCAAAGAGAGAAAAGGCTGCCCCACCAATCTGGAAAAATTTTACAATCCATATCAACAACTAGTATATGAAATAAAGAAATCATGAGGATAGGCCTTGATAAAAGGGAGACATCAGAAAAGAAGAAGATGAGATTGAAGGAACTCACCAATTGTATGAACTCCAATCACATCGTCATCAAGTTAAGACCCATGTGGACTATGTGCGCAATAAGAAATATCCAGCTTTTCTTGTAAAGTGAGAGCATCACATGGCAATAACTTCACTTGAACTCTCTGACAAACCTTTCACTTGGTTAGCACCAAACAGCATGTAATTTAGATGGAATTAAACCTCTTCTTTCTCTGCCAGATAATAGAACCCCAAAATTCTGCTCCTGAGCAGATAAAAAAGCTAACCCACCACTCTGGCATAGCTTATATATCCTCAAAATATGATGCCTCCAACTATGTACGTGTTTAGGTGTCAAATTTCGGCTGATTGAAAACAAGGGCTTAGATCACTACAAGAAGAATAGGCCCCAAACTTGGTTTGTATCAATATGCTTGACAATGGACAAGAATCCTGCACCAAATCAGAAGCCACTATTGGCTCTTATATCAAAAGAAATGCTATGTATCACCAGCGGATAAATTTTTTTGAAATACTGCCTAAGGATGCAATGGCATAAACAATATTAATATAAATTACATATATCATAGAATGAAAATGAATTAGATGCAACAAAACCAAGACTTACAATGCCACCTTTCAAATTTTACAAACCATAAATAAAGAAAAAGAGAAAAAGAAGAGAATCATTCCTACGATTTCTTCCTTGACTAGTACTAGCTAGAAGTATCATTTGTTTTGTTCTCCAAGTTAGTATTGCTGATTCATAAACGTCTATCTTTCACTATGGAAATGACATGTTAGTCACTAGCAAGATCACCCATTTTCTTTACAATTTTTTTTTTTTCTTTTAAAAATTTTGTTGCCAATGGGTAGTGTTCTGAATCTTGATTTTGAAGATTCCATATTGTCTATGTTGTTGGTAAACTATCAAGCGTGATGAAGGGGTTCAAGATGTAACAACAACAACAACAAAGTCCTAGTCCCAAATTGTTTGGGGTCAACTAAGGATCCTCAACAAGATTAGGGTCAGCCACATATATTCTTTTTCTGCATTTTGTTATGTCGAAAATCGTAGCCTCTATTGCATCCTTAATTGAAATGTCCTTTTTAACTTCTACTAATAATCCTCCCATTATTTATTTTTTCTTCCTCCTTTCTGTTCACTTCTTAGCAATGAGCTGTTCAAGAGAAATATAATGCTAAAACTGTCAACTTCAACTCTAAAGCTAGACTATTAGAGATTTTTTTTTGGGAATAGTACTATTAGAGAATTATGCAATTATCAAATCAACTGTCAGAGAGAACAGAGGAAACAAACGTGAATGTTGGTTGAAACAGAACTCTAATGTTAATCATGTACAAGTGATTTAATATCTTTTTTCATGATAAAAAGCATACATACTCTTTTTTAATTGTTAAATTTAAGTATTAGAAACAAATAATTACTACGCAGTTGCATAATATCCATCAAATAACCCTAGAGGCACATCATTCAGTTAAATTTGTGAATTACACGAGGGAAGTGAGTATATGACGAGAAATAAGTAGCAGATTCTTTGGAATTAGGTTGTGAAAAAAATAGAGTAAAAGAGAAATCTATAAAAGAGATGGGCTTACCACAATGTTCCTGTATTAATGGAAAATGGGCAATCTTTTCTTTGACAGGAGAGGAGACCCCAAAAAAAAAAAAGCAACTCCTCTAATTTGGTGAGTCGTCACATGAAGCTCTTGAAAATTGTTTGTATGCAGCTTTGAAGAGGAGAGGTTTCCAATTTCATTTTTTTTGTTTCCTTTTGTGACAGAAAAAAGAATAACTAAAGAAGAAGAAGAAAGTATTAGGGGAAACTGAATAGAGGAATAAATAAATCAGATAATTCAAGGAATATGAGCAATCTTTGATAATATTGTGGTTGGTTAATTCAATATGAGAAAAGCTCAGATCTGTCCTAGACCAATCTGCACAGCTAACTGTAGATATATTCATAATCGATTCTGATATTTGGAAGGTAGGAAATGTTGGACCACTCTGCGCTGCTCCCCTTTGCACATCTTTCCTTTAAATTGGGGCAATTAAATTGCCATTTCTAGTTCTGCAGATCCAGGCAACCCATTTTGGAAAAACTGAAGAAAGGAAGAAATTGGAGGTTATTACAAGAAAAAAAAAATTCTTGGGTCGATTTAAATGGAAGTAGCAGAGAACAGAAGAGCAGAGATTTGAGGTATGAGTGAGTACACTTACCGCTCATCTTCTCCAATGATAATTTGTACGATCTTCAAATAGCTTCCTCAAGATAATCGTCGATCCAGATACTTGGAATATGGGCAATTTTGGACCACTCTGCACCACTCCCCTTTGCACATCTTTCCTTTAATTTGGAGCAATAATAAATCTCTAATTTGGTGATGCGTCCCATGGCTTGCGCTGTGGGCAGATACATCAGGTTGTTGCAGTTGCAAAGGTACAGGTATTGAAGAGAAGAAAGGTTGCCCAACCACTCAGGCAAAGCTTCCATTCCATCAAATTCAGATATGTCCAGTCTTGTAAGGGCGGTGAAGCATGGAATTTCGTCTGGGAGAGAGTTGAGTTTAGCACACCCATACAATTGTAGAATTTGGAGGGACTCGTACGAGTGTCGGAAGGCAGTGGAATCGATGAGACCGGGGAAAGCATCCAGCTCCTCACAAAACGGACCGATCTCCAAATACTTCAACTGGAAAAAGCACATCTTTGGCAGACAAGTCAACTTTCCACAATTTCTAATTTTTATATTGGTAGGATATTGCAATTCTGGAGTTGATACCAAATTAGGACAATCGCTGATTTCTAATTGGGTAAGACCATACGAATTTTGTAGCTCCGGAATACATATCAAATTGGGACATCGCTTTATAATCAATTTTTGAAGAAACGCACAAGATTGTATCCCAGTGGATAGAATTTCAACACCACACTCTGATATCTCCAAGCGTCGAAGTCTCCAAAATTCTTGTTCTGGTTTACTTGGAAAGGACTTTAGATTAGGACAACGCTCTACTTTCAACTCCTCACAGATATTGAGTTCCGGGAAATAACTCAATTTCTCACATCCATATATATGGAGCGAATTGAGATTGTAGTATCTGACCTGCGAACCCTCATGTGGCGAAATGGACTCCAAATCATCACAATTCCATATCTCCGTATGCATCGAACTTTGCAAAATCTTCTCTGGTATAGAAGCAAGTTTTGAAATATTAGAAACACATAGGGACTTGATTCTGTCAAGCTTGCTACTAATCTGTTCGAATGCCGTGTTGCAGATTCTGCGTATATCTAATTTCTCAAGGGATCGAATATGAAATTGAGAACTTGTGAGTTGGCTACACTCTCGAATGATCAACTCCTCAAGGCAAGGAAACACCTTTCCTGTTGTCCTTGCTGGCTCCGTTGCATCCTTCCATTCCACTAGATTGGGCATGCTCTGCAAACAAAGTTTTTTCAACGATGGGAACAATGCATTTCTGCAACTGCCATTATTATAGTTGCCGTAAAACTCAGTACCTATGCATGTTAGGTTCTCCATTTCTATTATTTCAAGATCCCTAAGAGAGGATAGAAGCCCCCAGTGTGGGAAGAACCTCACATTTGTTGCAGGCCTTTAATTTGATCTCGATCAAATTGCCAAATAGCGAAAAACCACGCCTAGCATTTTGACCTGTCAACATCCATGGTGGGAATTTCTTTCCTTGATAGTATTGGATTGTTAAGCTCTTCAAATATCGATGAGGTTGGAGACCTTCCAACACCTCTTCATCATTATTGTGGTTGCCTTCTCTTTTCTCACTCCAATAATATCCCAACTTGTATATTTTGGCCTTTCCTACTAAATTTGCACTTCTGGCTTCTTCTTTATCTCTCACGTGCTCTACACAATAGATGTGTAATTCTCCTCTAAGTTGATTTAAGCATCCCAATTCTTCAATCCTATGACCTGCGTCTTGACCCACAGTGAAAAATGGCAATGTTTGTAGACACGTCAATTTCCCTATATCTTTAGGTGTTCTCTTGATATAAATATGTCTCAAGTTAATCAATTTCCTCAGGTCTTTTGGAAGCTCTTTAAGATAATTGCAAAACTCAATTATTAAAGTTTGCAAATTGTAAAGCTTGGTTATGGACTTTGGCAATGCTTCAATGGAGGTACTTGAGAGGTGGAGAAGCCTCAAATGTATTAATTGACCAATTGAACTTGGCAATTCTTTTTTAGTATACCCGTATAACTTCAGAACACGTAAGCATTTAAAATCTAGTAACTTAATGCCAAGTGCAACATCTTCTGAAATAAATGTGCGCAATTTTTTGACTCCTTCTTTTGAAAATGGAATTCTTGGTACAATTTTTCCATCGAATTGGATGAATAAATGTCTTACATGGTTGATATCATTCCCCAAATTCTCCTTCAGAATTAAGGTCTCAGATTTTGAAATTGAGAGCGCAAGATCATGTATCAAATCATGCATCTTACAACTGATAACATTACCATGCTCATCCTGTTTCACATCTTGGAAAAAGGAATTCGACAACAAGATATCAAAATACATGTTACCAATATCCTCCATCACTAAATGACTTCCTTGAGATGGTTGAAGGGACCCTTCAGCCATCCAAAGTTGAATTAATTCTTCTTTTTTAATGTCATAATCTTTAGGAAAACACGAACAATATGAAAAACATTGTTTAAGAGATGGTGATGGAAGATGATCAAAGCTGAATTTTAATATTGGTAACATTTCATTGCTATCATGTAGTGAATTCCAAACTTCATTATTTTCAATTGCCAACCATTTACTTTTCTCCTTTTTACGCGACATTGTCCCTCCTAAAACTGTTGCTACTAATGGAATCCCTCCACATTTTTTAGCAATTTTCCTTCCAATGGCCTCCAAATCTGGATTTAATGGAATTGCAGATACTCTTTTCTTGATTATGGACCAACATTCTTCTTCTTGTAGTTTATTCAAGTGATGTCGAGGAAGTGTCTCTATGATTCTTGCCACGTTGTCACTACGGGTTGTAACAATAATGCAATTTCCCAAATTTGAATTAATTGCAATCAAACAACTCATTAAAGTGTCCCATATCACAGGATCTTCATTCCATACATCATCAAGTATGAGAAGATATCTTTTACCTTTCAACTGTATTTTAAGTAATTCAAGTATTTCGTTCTTATTTTTTATTGTACTTGAATTATGGGTGAGGGACTCAAGAATACCTCTCAAAATCCTAATATAATCGAAATTATCCGAGACACATACCCATATTTTTTCATCAAAATGTCCCCCATATTCATCATATACTAATTTTGCTAAAGTTGTTTTTCCCAAACCTGCCATTCCAACTATAGGAATGACCGAGGGTTGTTGATTGGTTGCCTTAATCAAGTTCACTATACTTGAAACAAGATTTCCCCTTCCTACAACTCCTGAATGATCAAGAAAGGAGTCTGTCACTCGGTGGCTTGGGATAATCTCAGGATTATCATTTACTGATCCGGCTCTAGTAAGTCCAAAACCATTTGCTGTATCATTAATCCTTTTTAGTGAATCACCAATAATCTTAACTTTGTTTGCCATCTTGATACGGAATGCTATAGGATTTGAAAATGAAAAGAAAAAGCGTACCTTCCTCTTCATTTGGTTTCGGATCTCTACCTTTCGCCGGAGAATCTCGTAAGCAAACTCGTCCAGCACGTCATCAGCATCATAAGCAACATCTTTAAGCCTCTGTAGCCAACGCCTCACAGACCGGTCACTCTCTTGCCTTCTCTCTGCATCAGCCAACACATCTTGAATCATCTCCAATGAGTCAAGAAGCCGTGTCAGGTCCTCCTTGAAACCCCAAGCAAGGCTGATCTGCTCAGTAGCAACTGAAATCAGCTTGCCTAGTATTTCGTCAGCAAAAACACTGAGGATAGTCTCAGCCATCTTTGGTTTGGTGTACTGATAAGTCAGAAGTAGCTGAAAGTATTTGGAAACAATAGAAGAATGTGATTTTTTTTTGCTAAACAATAGAAGAATGTGATGATAGGGACTAATTTAACAAAGATATATGTTGAGATAACCCAAACATCAACTTGCATACATGTCGTGTCATTTACGTACGATACATAGGATGCCTACTGGTTTCCAAATTATTTGTTTGCTCTGCATTTTTACTTTTGGGAGACTAGAAAACGCCTACCATCATAGTGTGGATATAGTGGATTAATTATGTGCTTTTTCTAAGCCTATGAAATTAAAGAGAAGCTAAAAGAAACAAGAGAAATGTTAACCACTTGGTTTAAGAATTATTTTTAAAAATATTTTATTAGAAAAATGATAAAACAATAAATGTTATTGACAATTTTTTACATTTTCCATGAAAATAGTGTCAAAACTTTCCTATTATGGTTTATTAACAATTTCTCTAAGGGCATCCATTAACATGACCAAAGAAATAAAAAATAGTCGAGATTTATTACCACCAAGAAAAAAAAAGTAATAATGGATTGTGTGCTTTTCTAGCCAATAAATCAAGAATACTCTTTTATTTTATTATTTTTTTAATTTTATAATAAAGTAATAAACACCACACACAGAGGAATAAGAGGGAATGAAATTTTTGAAAGGTTTATTAAAAGTTACAATATGGTACACACTCAAAAGAGTCTACTCTCAACAATAGTTGTATGCTATAGAGTAATAATAGAGCATCTTTTCACTGTTACTCTCACATAATGTGGATCCCATGCATTATGTGAGAGCTGCCATCTATACAGTTGCTATGAGAGATATCTCTCAGGGATCAAACGCTTTGCAAATTCAAATTGCACCCTTCTCTTATGGCAAAATGTAGAAAAAACTGAATGGACATAATATTGAGAAGACAACTTTAAAAAGAAAGGAAAACTTCAAGAAAAAAAATTCTTTGAGATAAAATATTAAACTAACCATATACTTTTTATAATAATAATAATTAACATGATGCCTCTATAACTAAGGGTATTTAGATGTTGGTCTTATGTTCAAATTGAAAAAGGAATTAGTAGGTACCTTGTAAATATTTTAAAAAAAATACTTAGGCTCTTGGGCATACTAATTATGGATGGTGAACATTGTAAAGTTGAATGTATTCAACTATGTGTTAGCTTTATTCCATGCCAAATTTGCTTGTAATTCAACATTTAGAAACTCTGTATTTAGGTGGGAATATTGTAAGGGTTGTGTGTGAGAGAGTGTGAAGAATTGATCAAGTGTGTGCAACAAGGAGCAACTGGCGACTGACTCGCAACTGGCGACTCGCCAAAATGTGGCACACGTGTGAAGTATGCAGGAAGTTGAAGGGTCACGACAGCTGGATCACTACAGGACAAAAAGTATAGTCTGGCATTTCTGTTAACTTGCGACTGGAACTTGAAACTCATCTTAGTTGCGAGTGACTCGCCAGTGTACCATGTTTTGTTGAAAACTGAATTTTCACATTCCATATCATACCCTACTATAAATATCTTTATACCCACGAAATGTAGAGAGCTTCTAGAGAGAATTTTGAAAGAGAAATCCTAGAGAAAAACAAGATTGATTCATCCATAATCTTATACATTTGATTCACCAAATTCCTCTACTCTCATCCTCTCCATTATCATACCCATGAGAGGATTATAAACCAAATCCTTACCTCACTAAATTCAAAGTAGTGAGAAGGTTATTGGTGTTTGGGAAGCAGTTTAGGAGAGTACTCATTCATATTGGTTGATGCAATGGACTAATTGCGGGATCCAGTAAGCTAGAGAATACACAGTTCGGCGTAACCTTGTTGGAGCAAAAAGCTTGGAGAGCTTAGGTGCATTGGGTAGATTAGGCTTGGAGGGTCTATTGCTATTCATGTATCCCAACTGGTTTTCTAGTGTATCATTTACCGCTTAGAGGGCGGCGGAGATGTTTTTCTCCGAATTCTTCGATTTCCTCTTCGATAACATGTGCCGGTATTATCTTGTGTTTGCATCTCTCTTTCCCTTACTCTTTGTTTTTAATTACTACTATGTTGTGATTAAAATATGGCTTAAAGTAGTTTGACAATTTGGGTATTGCTTATAGTTCATATTCTGCACATATATTGTTTAAATATAAGCTTGTTTTGAAATTTTGTATTTGGGGTTTAAACATTCACAAGTGTTTTATACGCTAAGTGAGTTTTCAAACATAATTTGGAATCTTTTAGTGAAATAAGTTATGAAGTCAACATAAGAGAAAGGAAGGACCCTAAGGCATCTCTCTTTTTGAAGGAAAAGTTATGATTGCTTTTCTCTCTTTTTCTTTTCCCTCTTTTCTTCACCTTTATCATTCTTTCTCTCTCTTTTATGCTTGCTTTTCTCTCTTTTACTTTTCCCTCTTTTCTTTACCTTTATCATTCTTTCTCTCTTTTTTCTTTGTCATTCTTTTCCCTTTATTCTTTCTCTTTTTATTTTCCCTGTAACATCCTAGGAGTTAAATCGAGATGATTGAAAAAGATGCAATTCATAGAAAATAAATAGAGTGAATGAATTGGACAAATGCATTATTTTATGTGATCACCTTACAATCCCTATTAAGTTAAAAAAAGTAAATCTATTGGACTAATACTATCTAGACAAGTTTGCGCCAATTATCATATTCCAATTCCATAAAACACCACCACCGGACTTCTAGGTCCAAGTGGTATCTTATGTGACTATTTTCTCATTCAACTGGTAAATTCTCTTATAGTTGAATAAGAAATTGGAGTTTAAACCCCGCCTACACCAAAAATTAAATGGTGTTTTAGCTTGATGATAAGAGTAATTATCATAAAGTGGACGCCATAGATTTGAAATACTATATATCTTATCTATCAACTATCTTGTGAATTAGGGGAAGGTATTTAACTGAAGAAGTTAATTTGGGGTATTTGCTCATTTTCAAAACATAAAAGAGGAAATTAATTGGTTTCAAAGATAAGATTAAGAATTGAAAACTATCCCAAACATAAAAGGGAATTTTTTTTTTTTTCCCTCTTTCATTCCTCTTAAGGGTAAAGTCACTTGAAATTGAATAATAATAAAAAATTAAAATTCAAAATAAATGTTGAAAAAAAAAATATCAAGAGGGTAGATCAAATATACAACATTCATCTCAAAATGAAATTTGAGAATACATTCTAACCAAACATAATGATGAAAAAAAAAATCAATTTATGCCAATTATCTTATGTCAGTCTTGACCTTCATTGTTTTTTGCTTCTCAGTAATAACCTTTTGTTGAGTTTTGGTGATGGAGAATTCAGCTATTGAACTTTTGAAGAATTCTTTAGGCCATCTTGAGATAAATTTGTAGTCATCTTATCTTCACTACTGGCATCTCAAGTCCATCATTAATGACATTTTTTTTTCCATGAAAATTAAAATCTCTATCATTCTTTTTTTTAATATAATCTCTTTCATTAGAGCATTCTTATCAAGAATTCTAAAAAATTTAGCATTTACCATCTTAAAACCCAATTTTATAACATATAACACACCACTTTACAACATCTCTTCCATCAAAACTTCTATTTTTTTAACACTTCATTTAAATATTCTTTCTTTATCATTTTTTATTCTTTTTTATTTTTCCTCTCTCTTTCTCTAACTCTCTCTCCTCTGTGTCTCTCTTTCACAACCCAGCGCCACCGGCCACCATATCCACCCACCCATTTCACAACCACCACATCCACCCACCATCGCCACAACCACAAACAACAGCCCAAAAAAAAAAAAAAAAAAAAAAAAAAAAAAAAAAAAAAAAAAAAAACCTCCACATCCAAAGCCACAAAATCAAAGAATCATCCAAATCAAAGAATCACAAAATCACAACAAAGATCCAAAACCATCCCGATCAACCCACGAACCCAACCACAGAAATCAAGAACCCACCAAAATCAATCAAAACCATTGAAATTAAAACTCACCGATATCAAATCACAAAACCCACTCATCGAACGACCGCAGAGACCCACCACGAACCACCATAGAGATCCACGATCCACGAAAAACCATTGCATCCCAACCACACCCAGCATCGCATCCCGGCCACACCCAAGACCCACGAACTCGAGATTCAGAGAGAGGGAAACAGAGAGGCGGAGAGAAAATGAAAGAAAGAGTAAGAAGGAGTGGACGGAGAGCACGAGAGACAGTGAAAAGGAAAGGAGTGGACGGAGAGCACGAGATCGGCGATGGCATATGACGGAGAGCACCAAAAGGAGAGAGGGACGGAGAGCACGAGAGAGACTGAAAAGGAAGAAAGAAAAAATAAAAAAATGAGAGCGGACGGAAGAGAGAGAGAGAAATTAATAAAAAATTGATAGCATTGGGCTATAGTGCGGTCTCAAAAATGAGAGCGCACTGTAGCAGTATTGTAAATTTTTTAGCATTTACAATATTTGATGGGGCAAATTTTTGGATTATAATTGTTAAAAAAAGCATCCTTTAGGATTTACAATCCTCGATAAGAATGCTCTTACTCAATTTGTGTGTGGAATCTTGGTTGCTTTTTTCTAGGACTCAACAATCCTTGTTTTCTGTTCATTTGTCATCAATATTGCTTCTAGAGTCTAGACACGTAGAGGCATCCAACAAGCAATTTCTTTGAAGATGACAAGAAATTGAGCAGAAAGTGGTGCATTTACATTGTACTATTAAGAGACAATGAAAACGATCCGTCGAAGAAAATTGCATGTGAAGTACCTAAAAAGGTAAAAAGGAAGTGTAACGACTATAACGCGTTGATTGACCTAAAAAAGAAAAAGTGGTGAAAATTAGTAATAAAAATCAATCTAGCCAAACTCAATCATGTAGCCAGGACAGACCAAAAATAAAAATCAAACCCACCTTCACCTTCACGCTTTAATACCTTTCAGTCTTGCATTATTGTAACTTTTGACCATTTTTGCCATTGTTCAATCAACACTTTGCACTTTATCTTCTTTTGAGGTATTCCACACCACTTGCTCACTTTGGCTTTTGAGTCTTGATGCCTTCACGACTTCACCAGTTCACCTGCTTAAATAATTTTCAGCCTTGCAGTATTTTATAACTTTTGACCATTTTTGACATGATTTAATCAACCGGTTGTGAATTGGACAAAGATTAACTATATATAAAATTAGTTGTAATTTTAAATTATAATTTTATTTAATATATTTTTATTAGAAGTGAATTTTGATAAATCTATTATTGGACTACATCTTTTTCTTATATTCTTTATAATTGCAAAATTTCTATAAAATTAAATATCAATAGTTATGTCATTAATAAATTGTTTAAATTGCAAGTTTTTATAATTTAAAATTATGCATAAAATTTAAGTTTATATATTATATAGTAAATAATATGCGATTGACACAAAATTTAAAATGTATATGTGGGGGGTATAAAACCAGGAAGCCCATGTCAATGTCTACGCTAGGCCCAGGGCCCGATCTAGGGAAGGATCCTCCTCGACCATGGGAAGGACCCTCCTCGGCCATAAATGTAGCCGAGGACAAAGGGAGCAACTTGATCCTGGTGATGACACTCTAGGTCATTTCGCCAAACAGGAAAAGTACTAAAACGACAAAGAATAAGGGAAAGGCTGTCATTATTGCAATTAAGTATTCTGCACCTGACAGAGCCATGCTTTTCAGCCTTTTCAGCCTTTACAACCACTCCCAACCACTTTGGGTATGGGCTGATGAGACAAGTATCAACCTTATGAATCTCAACCTACACGTGGACATTCAAGGAAGAGGGGAAGCTAGTATAAAAGGAGGAAGAAGCAATCTAGAAAGGAGGACTCTCCGAGCCCAAGAACAGGAGCCACCCAAACTGTGCCGAGGAGAAAATCTCCTTGAATAAGCTCAGTTCATCTCTGTGTGATCGCTATGAACACCATGACTAACAATTGTCCATCCGTTAAGGCCTAGCTTTTCAGCCCACTCTCTACAAATTCATTGTATTGGGCCTGTCAGCCTAAGATGTCGCACACCATGTGGTAAAGGGGCTGAGAAATGAGACCCTACAATTGGCGCCGTCTGTGGGAAAGCTTATGCGTTGGCGCAGGCGGCGGTTAGTCATGGTAGGATCAAGCCCCTATCAACAAGGGTCCCTCGAAAGAGATGATTTTGGCAGTGGTGCAAGCTATGCGAATGCTTCCCCATCATTTTCAACAGTACGCGATTGTTGCCCTAACTCAGCTCCTACTCAGGGCTACATTTTGAAGTGCCAATGGCGTGGGCAGTTCTAGGGGCTTCTAACACCAAATCTATGCCCCACACATTTGTCAAAGGGCCAATCCTCGCGGGTCTAGTAGCCCGATTCACCGAATTCCCATAAGTGTTGGACAAAACCAAGGTCTTGCATGGTCCTCAGACTCAAACTTATGGAGAAACCAGCTACTTCAAGAAGAAAGTGCTAGATAGAACCAGAGTCTTGCATGGTCCTCGAACTCAAACCTATGGGGAAACTAGTCACTAAAAGAAAATATAAGTGTTGGACAGAACCAAGGTCTTGCATGGTCCTCGGACTCAAACCTATGGGGAAACCAGCTACTTCAAGAAGAAAGTGCTAGACAGAACCAGGGTCTTGCATGGTCCTCGGACTCAAACCTATGGGGAAACTAGTCACTAAAAGAAAATATAAGTGTTGGACAGAACAAAGGTCTTGCATGGTCCTCGGACTCAAACCTGTGGAGAAACCAGCTACTTCAAGAAGAAAGTGCTAGACAGAACCAAGGTCTTGCATGGTCCTCGAACTCAAACCTATGGGGAAACTAGTCACTGAAAGAAAATATAAGTGTTGGACAGAACCAAGGTCTTGCATGGTTCTCAGACTTAAACCTATAGGGAAACCAGCTACTTCAAGAAGAAAGTGCTAGACAGAACCAAGGTCTTGCATGGTCCTCGGACTCAAACCTATGGGGAAACTAGTCACTAAAAGAAAATATAAGTGTTGGACAGAACTGAGGTCTTGCATGGTCCTCAGACTCAAACCTATGGGGAAACCAGCTACTTCAAGAAGAAAGTGCTAGACAGAACCAAGGTCATGCATGGTTCTCGGACTCAAACCTATGGGGAAACCAGCTACTTCAAGAAGAAAGTGCTAGACAGAACTAAGGTCTTGCATGGTCCTCGGACTCAAACCTATGGGGAAACTAGTCACTAAAAAAAAATATAAGTGTTGGACAGAACCAAGATCTTGCATGGTCCTCGAACTCAAACCTATGGGGAAACCAGCTACTTCAAGAAGAAAGTGCTAGACAGAACCAGGGTCTTGCATGGTCCTCGGACTCAAACCTATGGGGAAACTAGTTACTGAAAGAAAATATAAGTGTTGAACAAAACCAAGGTCTTGCATGGTCCTCAGACTCAAACCTATGGGGAAACCAGCTACTTCAAGAAGAAAGTGTTAGACAGAACTAAGGTCTTGCATGGTCCTCGGACTCAAACCTATGGGGAAACTAGTCACTAAAAGAAAATATAAGTGTTAGACAGAACCAAGGTCTTGCATGGTCCTCGAACTCAAACCTCTGGGGAAACCAGCTATTTCAAGAAGAAAGTGCTAGACAAAACCAGGGTCTTGCATGGTCTTCGAACTCAAACCTATGGGAAAACTAGTCACTGAAAGAAAATATAAGTGTTGAACAGAACCAAGGTCTTGCATGGTCCTCGGACTCAAACCTATGGGGAAACCAGCTACTTCAAGAAGAAAGTGCTAGACAGAACCAGGGTCTTGCATGGTCCTTGGACTCAAACCTATGGGGAAACTAGTCACTAAAAGAAAATATAAGTGTTGGATAGAACCAAGGTCTTGCATGGTCCTCGGACTCAAACCTATGGAGAAACTAGCTACTTCAAGAAGAAAGTGCTAGACCTATAGGGAAACTAGCTACTTCAAGAAGAAAGTGCTAGACAGAACCAAGGTCTTGCATGATCCTTGGACTCAAACCTATGGAGAAACCAGCTACTTCAAGAAGAAAGTGTTAAACAGAACCAAGGTCTTGCATGGTCCTCGGACTCAAAACTATGAGGAAACTAGTCATTAAAAGAAAATATAAGTGTTGGACAGAACCAAGATCTTGCATGGTTCTCGGACTCAAACCTATGGGGAAACTAGTCACTAAAAGAAAATATAAGTGTTGGACAGAACCAAGGTCTTGCATGGTCCTCGGACCCAAACCTACGGGAAACTAATTACATCAAAAAAGGCTTAAGTTCTAGACAGAATGGAAGTCCTACACGGTCCTCAGACCCCCGGCTCCATGGAAACTAACACACAAGGGTACCTTTCCAAGTGTTTAGACCAGGTACAGTCATACCTCGGTCCTCGGACTGGATGCCTAAAACAAGTTAAGGCTATGAATATCATCTGAAACGTGGCAAAGCATCCTAGTGCCCGGTGACCCTCTCGGACAGTTCATTTTAGGTTACACATCCTCGGGTGATCGCTCCATACGCAATACAGAACGTGTAGTTGTTATCCCGGTTAGTCTCATATGGTTAACCTACTTAAAGTCGGCATTGTTGTGCTCGTCAGTTTTGATAAGTTCAAAGTGATAACTTTTTGCTAACAAGGGCATCGGTCCTAAGTACTGTTCAAAAGGAAAAGACACCAGAACATCCATTCACAAAATAATTATTACAGAAAAGAAAGAATACACAAAATGAGATAAAATCATCTTTTATTAGACAAAGAAGTAGTACAACATACAAAAAAGGGGCTTAGACAAGCTTATACCAGAAGCTAACTACAGAAAGAAAAAAAAAAAAAAAAAAAAAAAAAAAGAGGGGGGGGGGAATACACGGGAACGATAAATCCTTCAATTTTACTCTAGCAGCGACTAAGCAAGTCTGGATGGCACTAGTGATGGAAGAGAAGAAGAAGCAAAGGCACATGGTCCACAACCTTGCTCTAGCAGCGACTAAGCAAGTCTGGATGGCACCAGTGATGGAAGAGAAGAAGAAGCAGAGGCACCTAGTCCACAACCTTACTCTAGCAGCGACTAAGCAAGTCTAGATGGCACCAGTGATGGAAGAAAGGAAGAAGTGGGGATGCCAAATCCCCATACCTGCTCTAACAGCAATCGAGCAAGTATCGTCCTAGCAGCAATCGAGTAAACACGGATGGTACCGGCGATGGGAAATCTCAGTGCTGTCGCACCAAAAATCTGATGCGACCTCTACCTGCTTCGGATTTTGGCTGAAGGAAGAAGAGGCTCCTTTCTTACCTTATCGAGAAGAAGAAGTGTCTTGAGTCTTTGTCTCCCTTACCCTGACCGGGTCATTCTGAATCTCGAAGATACCCAAAGGCTTCTGAAGAGGGTGTGGTTCCTTCACCCTCACCCTAACCTTGACCATTTCACCTCCTAAGGCTCAGTCACACTGGTAATGGGGACTTTGGGCATAATTAGAGGGTTAAGAATTTGAAAAACTTAAGGGGTCGGCAAATAAAGGGAATGACCTCCCATCGTGCTTCTTATATAAGGGGCAAGCCTGGTGGCATTTAATCTGTCCAAATCTCCAAGAAAAACTACAAACGAGATAAGTCCCGCTCAATTCCCAAAGCAGTCTTCAGCCGTTGGATTTGCGTCGCCTCGTAAAGAGACCTTAATGAAGGCGCGCCTCGTATACCGAAACGGCAGGAACGCGGCGTGAGTAAACTAAAAGAATGTCTCACAGTCAGGAACGTGCCTCAGGCAAGCGAAAAGACTTCGGCATTGATGAAGGACAAGACTTGGCAAGCCATGACATAGGCCCGACGTCACCAAAACCCTCCTCTCCGTCCAAGAAGCCGGACAACAGGATTTTGAGGGACTATTGTGGGGGGTATAAAACCGGGAAGCCCATGTCAATGTCTACGCTGGGCCCAGGGCTCGATCCAGGGAAGGATCCTCCTCGGCCATGGGAAGGACCCTCCTCGGCCATAAATGTAGCAGAGGACAAATGGAGCAACTCGGTCTTGGTGATGACACTTCGAGTCATTTCGCCAAACAGGAAAAATACTAAAACGACAAAGAACAAGGGAAAGACTGCCATTACTGCAATTAAGTACTCTGTACCTGACAGAGTCATGCTTTTCAGCCTTTACAACCACTCCCCACCACTTTGGGTATGAGCTGATGGGACAATTATCAACCCTATGAATCTTAACCTACACGTGGACATTCAAGGGAGAGGGGAAGCTAGTATAAAAGGAGGAAGAAGCAATCCAGAAAGGAGGACTCTCCGAGCCCAAGAACAGGAGCCACCCAAACTGCGCCGAGGAGAAAATCTCCTTGAATAAGCTCAGTTCATCTCTGTGCGATCGCTATGAACACCATGACTAACAATTGTTCGTCCGTTAAGGTCTAACTTTTCAGCCCACTCTCTACAAATTCATTGTATTGGACCCGCCAGCCCAAGATGTCGCACACCGTGTGGTAAAGGGGTTGAGAAATGAGACCCTACAGTATATTAAGAACATAATTTAATTGTTAGATTTTCAAAATATTGAGTAATGTTTATTTTATTGAGTAAGGTTGTTGCCTTAGAGCACTAGCATTCGGGGAGACATACCAGTCTCTATTTTACACCTTAAAAACCTATTTTATTTATTTTACTATCTCATTTTACAACTCATTGACATCACAATTTTCATTTTCACATACAATATAATAAAATAATATAAATCAATGCAATAAAATAATAAAACAACAATATAAAAGTGACGAGGAGAGAGTAAGAAGAGGTATTTACTAATAAATTTTTTTATTTTTTTTTACATCCTAAGCTACAGTTGGTTCTCATATATGAGAACCAACTATTCACAGATGGTAAAAGAAAATAAAAACCCACCCCAAATGTAGCTACTTTTTGCCTTGTTGGCTACTAAAATAGCAACCCCGGGGGGGGGGGGGGGGGTTGCAACCTAAAATTACAACTTTACTCAATAAAATAAACATTTCTATATATTTTGAAAATCTAACCATTGAATTGCAAGTTCTTTACACTCTTAATCCATATGCTAAATTTGTGTCAATCGGATTTTATTTAATATACAACCTATAAGTTTATATTTTATGTATAATTTTAAACTACAAAAACTTGCAATTTAAACAATTTATTGATGAAATAACTATTGATATTTAATTTTCTAGAAATTTTGCAAGAATAGGGAATATAAGAAGAAAACGTAATCCAAATTTGTCAAAATTTCCCTCCAATAAAAAAATATTGAATAAAGTTATAAATAAACTTTTTTTTTTTTTTCGCTTTATCTTCTTTTTAAGAACTTTACATGCATCGTCTACGTCGTCTCTTTCTGACTATGCGCTTGCGGCTAAAGCTTGTTTGTAGCAACGACCACAACTACACTAAGGGACCTTGGACCCATGGCACCCCTTGAATTTTTTGTTTCTTTATTTTTGAGGGAGGATTTATTATTTATATTTCTCAAAAATATAAAGTTATTCCCCTAAAAAATATAAATATAATTTTTTTTTTAAAAAATCATCTTTTATTTTTTTATTAGATGTGAATTTTGAAAATATAACTATTAGATTACATGTACTTATTATATTCTTTTTGCTTGTAAAATTTCAACAAAAAAAAAAAAAAAAAAAATCAAAGATCAGTAACTATGTCATCAATGTCATGTTTAAATTTCAATTTTTTGTAGTAAATAATTATGCATAAGAAATAAGTTTATTGATCGAATAAATAATAACACCCGATTTGATCGAAACTTGACATATATGTTAAGAATATAGAGAACATGCAATCTAACAATTAGATTTTTAAAATTCATATTTAATAAATAAAAAATAAGTTTAAAATATTCTTCTTTAAACTAATTTAGAGAGAAACTTTGTTCAAGAAATACATTGAAAGAAGAGAACCCAATAATAAAAGAAAGTTAGGCATTACATTTACATGACTGATTGTAAGACCAAATCTGCTAGTAAGATGTGTTGTTTTTAATTATTAATTAATTTTTTCCATAGTTTTTTAAGAAACTTTTTTTTTTTCCTTTATTCAAATCACTTTTGTTGTTAAGTTGTTTGTGATCCAAAGTTAAAAAATTGATTTTTTAAATTATTTATCCTTGGAAATATTAATCAGTTTTTAATTCCAAAATATTTAATATATAAATAGAAAATATATAGAAATTTTATTTGTTTGGTAATTTATGGGAAATATAACTATGATATTTGGCTTTTTCAAAAGAAAAATACAAATAATCACAAAGTTATTTTGTTTATTTTCTTTTATTTATTTATTATTTTTGATGGGATGTATTTTTTATTTTTATTTTTTTTGAGGAAGCATTTTCTCTTATTGATTGGTCAAAGAAATTTATTTAAAATAATGCTACAACTACTATAAACTTTAATACATAGGATTTACAAAACTGATGCATCAATTTTTAAAACAGAATAAAACAAATATTATGTTGTTGAAGTAGCTGAAACTGAAAGTATTTGGAAACAATAGAAGAATGTGATGTACAAAGATATACGTTGTGATAACCCAAACATCAACTTGCACACATGTTGTGTCTTTTACGTACGATACATAGGATGCCTATTGGTTTCCAAATTATTTTTATAGTGGATTAATTATGTGCTTTTTTCTAAGCCAATGAAGTTAAAGATGCTTATCAAATCAATTAAAGAGAAGCTAAAAGAAGCAAGAGAAATGTTAACCAAGGCTCTTAAGGACTTTGGCTTAAGAACTATTTTTAAAAACATTTTATTAGGAGAATAATAAAAAAAAAAAAAAATGTTGACAACTCATAAAAGTGATAAAAGTGGTGTTAAAACTTTTCTATTATGGTTTATTAACAATTTCCTTAAGAGCATCCATTAACATGACTCAGAAAATAAAAAATAGAGGAGATTTATTACCACAAAAAAAAAAAAAGGAATAATGGATTGTGTTCTTTTTCTAGCCAATAAATCAAGAGTACTATTTTATTTTATTTTATTTGTTAATTTTATAATAAAGTAATAAATCCTGCACACATGGATAAGTGGGAATGAAATTTTTGAAAGATTTATTACAAGTTATAATATGGAACACTCTCAAAAGAGTCTACTCTCAACAATAGTTGTATACTATGGAGTAATAATAGAGCTCCCTTTCATTGTTACTCTCACATAATGTGGATCCCATGCATTAAGAGAGTTGTTATCCATACAATTGCTACGAGAGATATCTCTCATGGATCAAACTCTTTTCAAATTCAAATTGCACCCTTCTCTTATGGCAAAATGTAGGAAAAACTGAATTGACATAATATTGAGAAGATAGCTTTAAGAAGAAAGGAAAACTTCAAGAAATAAAAATATTGAGAAAAAAAATTCTTTGAGATAAAATATTAAACTAACCATATACTTTTTATAATAATAATAATTAACATGAATGCCTCTATAATTGAGGGTGTTTAGATGTTGGCCTTATGCTCAAATTGAAAAAGGAATTAGTAAGTACCTTTAAATATTTAAAAAATAAAAAATAAATACTTAGGCTCTTGGCCATACTAATTATGGATGGTGAACATAATTTGGAATCTTTTAGTGAAATAAGTTGTGAAGTGAACACAAGAGAAAGGAAGGACATTCAGGCATATCTCTTTTTTAAGGAAAAGTTATGATTGCTTCTCTCTCTTTTTCTGTTCCCTCTTTTCTTTACCTTTATCAATTTTTGTCTCTCTTTTATGCTTGCTTTTCTATCTTTTACTTTTCTCTCTTTCCTTTACCTTTATCATTCTTTCTCTCTTTTTTATTTGTCATTCTTTTCCCTTTTTGTCTTTCTCTTTTATTTTCCCTGTAACATCCTAGGAGTTCAATCGAGATGATTGAAAAAAAATTCAATTCATAGAAAATAAATAGAGTGAATGAATTGGACAAATGCATTATTTTATGTGATCACCTTACAATCCCTATTAAGTTTTAAAAAGCAAATCTATTGGACTAATACTATATAGACTAGTTTGCGCCAATTATCATATTCCAATTCCATAAGACACCACCACCGGACTCCTAGGTCCAAGTGGTATGTTATGTGTCTATTTTTTTATTCAACTAGTAAATTCTCTTTTCGTTGAATAAGAAATTCTAGTTCAAATCCAGCCTACACAAAAAATTAAATGGTGTCTTAGTCTGATGAAAAAAGCAATTATCATAAAATGGAAACCATAGGTTTGAAATACTATTTATTTCTTAAAAAAAAAAAAAAAAAACTATCTTGTGAATTGGGGGAAAGTATTTAACTGAAAAAGTTAATTTGAGGTATTTGCTCATTTTCCAAACATAGAGGAAGAAATTAATTGGTTTCAAAGATAAGAGTAAGAATTGAAAACTATCCCAAACATAAAGGGGAAAGTTTTTTTTTTTTTTTTTTTTTTTTTTTTCCCTCTTTCACTCCTCTTAAGGGTACAATCACTTGAAATTGAATAATAATAAAAAATTAAAATTCAAAATAAAGGTTGAAAATAAATATAAAGAGGGTAGATCAAATTTACAGCATTCATCTCAAAATGACATTTGAGAATACATTCTAACCAAACATAATGATGAAAAAAAAAAAATCAATTTCTGCCAATTATCTTATGTCAGTCTTAACCTTCATTGTTTTTTGCTTCTCAGTAATAACCTTTTGTTGAGTTTTGGTGATGGAAAGTTCGGCTATTGAACTTGAAGAATTCTTTAGGCCATCCATCTTAAGATAAATTTGTAGTCATCTTATCTTCACTACTGGTTGGCATCTCAAGTCCATCATTAATGACAATTTTTTTTTTCATGAAAATTAACATCCCTATTATTCTTTTTTGAAGTATAATCCCTTCCGTTACTTAGTCTGTTTGTGGAATCTTGGTTGCTGTTTTCTAGGACCCAACAATCCTTGTTTTCTGTCATTTGTCATCAATATTGCTTCTAGAGTCTAGACACGTAGAGGTATCCAACGAGCAATTTCTTAGAAGATCACAAGAAATAGAGCAGAAAGTGGTGCATGTACACTGTACTATTTAGCAACAATGAAAGCGATCCGTGGAAGAAAATTGCATGTGAAGTACCTAAAAAGAAGTGTAACGACTATAACACGTTGATTGACCTAAAAAGAAAAGGTAGTCAAAATTAGTAATAATTAAGGTGAAAATTCTTCAAGCGCAATTACTCATGTTCACATTCTCAGTGAATGTGAGCACGAGAAATTAAGATTTAGTGATAGGTTGGAATTAGGCTCGATTTCAAGTTCGACCTACTTAAATTCAGATCAAAATTGGGTTTGGACTATAGTTTTATATTCTCACATGAGATTGCAACTAGCTATAAAACACATGAGGTTGCAACTAGCTATTTAAATTTTTTATTTTATTTTAAGAAATAAACACACACAAAAGAGAAGAAAAGTGATTCTAACATAAATGCACTTCACAAATTTCACTCAAAAGTCATAGTAATTTTAAGCGGTGAATAGTTAAGTTAAATGAGAAAATTCATAAGACTAATTCTATATCAATTATGCTCATATCCTACAAAATGTTAGGTTTTTAAAACTAACACGTTCATATTGGAAATGTAGCCAAAATAAAATATTTAGGTGGATGTGTAAAAAATTTTTTTTTTTGAGAAAGCTAAGATAAAAAAATTAAGTTATCCTGTTAGAGTGATTCTCATTGAGGAAAAACTAAGGGACAATAACTTATAAAGGTTCGACTATGTGGAAGTATTTTAATTTTTACCATTAAAATAGAATTATACAATTCAATTTACGAACTGATAAATATAAAAAAAAAAAAAAAAAAATTGTAAGGGTTTAAACTCTGCATGTCTTTATTTAAAAATTAATAAGTGTTAATTGAGTTACAAGACTCTTGGTTTGATTAAGCAACAAGGAGTGAAATAAAATTAAGCTAGTTTAAATAATAATAATAATAATAATAATAATAATAATAATAATAATTGCGTAGGTTTATTACTAGTTGTATAATGTGTACGGTGTAATCCATATGAGGAGCCTGAATCCAAATGAACAAGGGGTAATTTGCACTATTCTAAAGACCAAATTGGACCGGATTGAGTCAGCCGATTCAACCAATTGAACAAGACATGGAATCGGTCCAATAAAAATCGGGAAAACCAGTAAAAAGAGGTCAAAAATTAGGAAAAATAAAAAATCAGTATCTTTTTCGATTCTTTGACCATACCAATTTTTAAAACCATTATTTGCCCAAGACTTGGACCAATTGAGCCCAACTTTATGCAAATGAGGCTGCAGTCGCCTCACCTCATGGACCTAGAAGGTAATAAGCATGTAGTTGCATGGGCCAAACTAGCTAAAAGGCCGGACAAAGAGTTTTGACAAGAGAAGAAAGAATTGGTCCGGGCAACGGGGCAAAATGGCCCATTACCATCAATTTTGGAAATAATTTGCCCAGAAACACTGTTTTTGAACAATATAGGGCCCGTTTGATATATGTGTTTAAAAACTGAAAATTGTTGTTTGAAAATATTTATGGAAATACGTGTGAGTGAAAAAGTACGTTGAAATGCGTGAAATGCTGTTTAAAAACTGAAAATGGTTGTTTAAAACTACAAACCAAACACTCCCATAGCCACTTTTTCGGGTACTCGAGCTCACCCTGGCCTGCTGACATGTGAGGTACACAACCCTAAAAACACACTATTATCTCTCACTTCTCACTCTCACCTACCCAGAACACACTCTCACTCTCACTCACACTTACACCTAAACATACAAACCCCAACCCTCACACCATCGGCGGCAGAAAACCCGTCGGCGTCAGAAGACTTTCCTCGATGGCGACCTCTCAGCTCTCTCACTGTCTTAAGGGACTGAAACGACGTCGTTGTGATCTGTTTCGCGTATCGATGATGGCCGGGGGAGTGGAATCGTGGTCTCCGTCGCCGTCGTCGTCGCCGTCGCCGCCTGAGGGAAGAGGGGAAGGGAAAGTGGTGGTTGTTGGAGGAGCGATGGTAATGGACTTTCCGTTGGATGACAGTGGTGCGACGGCGTTTCGTCCTCCTCTTCTTCTTCGCCCTTTCTCCGCCCAAATTGCCTCGCAGGCTTCGCCGAAGACTGTCGGAGTCTAAGTCCGCCACGCCGATCTTCGCCGCCAGGTCTCTCTCTCTCTCTTTTTCGTGTGGTTCTTGGTTTGTGAAATTACTTGGAACTTAACTGAGCCAATTAATTCTTCAGGTGGTTGAAGATTCTTGTTTTAAACGTGCTGATTAGTTAATTAAACATTTTGAAGACTTATCAATCTGAATTTCATTTACAGAAAATCTTCAGAGATCACCAAACGGTGTGATCGTTTCATAAAAGTTGGTACAGTCTGTAATTTTCTCAGGAGCCAGATCAAAATTTTGATTTTATTTTTTCTTGGTAACCAAACATGGTAATAGGGTTTGGATATAAGCTTCCTGAATCTCAAAGAATCATGGGTTATGTTATTTATTTATAAATAAAATTTTTTTGGGAGGTTAAAAGTTAAAAGCTTTGTATTGAAGGTTTTTTTTTTTTTTGGGGGTGGGGGGGGGTTGTTAGGTAAAGGTGGGTGCTTCTTCTGTTTGAGTTTTTTCTGTTTTGCACTTTCTGGTCTTTCCTTTTCACGTCTGGTGGGCGTCTCTTTGTTCCATTTTCAAATTATTTTGCTTTTTAACATTCTTTCCTTAAAAAAAAAAAAAAAAAAAAAAATTATTACTTGATAAAATATATTTTGATGGATATACACAATTGATCACCCTCTAATAAAAAATATTGGCTGAAAATGTAGTTGCATATATCTTTGTCACTTTGCAATGATCATAATTTTTTTTTTTTTTTAATTCTTGTATATGTTGACAAAATTATATACTTTGTTTTTGCATAGGGACAAGATTATATGCATTCTTGATTTTAGTAGGAGTTCCTGGATATAAATCACTACCTCACATAAATACCATAAGTTATACATGTTTTCCATTAGTCTATGGTAGTAAAATTTCCCTTTTTCCCAATGCTGGTTACTTTTTGCAAGTACGCTATTTATAAGCTGAAAAAGATTGTAGGAATTAGCTTTATATCACTGCTGCTTTAAGGATGTCATAACTAGTGCAGTCATTTTTTCCCTCTCCTATACATCCATTTGTCAAAATTGATAGTGTTTTTAATTCAACTGTTATATGTAACTAAGGAGAATATGAATCACAAACTTTAGATGCATTCATTGTTTAACTTTCTTTTTACATTGATTCTTGCAGAATTATTTGTTGTTGTGTTGTTTTGTTTTTTATCCTCTTCTTTTAGTAAAACCCCAGGGTTTGAATTCTACTTTTCAATGAAGGTTTTCTCCTTACCTCTTTTTGTCCCAGGTTGAAATTGGTTCCATAAGTTCAGACATAAAAGTCCTCCAAGAGAAGTCGATGGATATGGGCCTGAAGCTTAAGAATCGTAAGGTATCATTGTTTGTATGAGTAGCTCCGCTTCATTGTTTGTTTGGAGTTTAAATTTTGAGAACCACAGAAACATGCTTGTATATCTATTAGATGTTAATGACCGCTAGTTAGTAAAACAAAAACATAAGAAAAATTGTATTTGTTTGAAGTTCCTCTTAGGGGTTATATGTGCTTTTTCAATGATATTTTGTGGCAACAATTTCTCAACAGGGGATAAAGCTAGCTGAGTAATGATTCTTCAATTGGTGATTTGTGATATGACCTAGTTGGATTGCATTCCTTGTCTTTTTCAATGACAAGTTTCTTTCTCTTTTAGATTTATGCAGTTTTTGTAATTGATTGTCTACACCAGTATATCTCCTGTATACTTGGGTGACTCTTTTTTCTGATTTATATAATCTTATTACTTATCAAAAAAGAAAGGGTACCATTTTTGAATTATTATTGAGCTGTTTGTTTTTGTGCTGTGATAACATTTTACTTCTTTTTGGAGTTAAAAGAACACAACCGAAAAAAGTGTGAAAATGTGGGGAAAAACTTTTTGGAAGTTTTTGTGTCTGAACAATTTTCCAGGAAGTGGGCCATTTGAGTAATGCCAAAGTGACATCTCTAAATTATTGTTTATAAACCTTTCCATTTTTCTTATGTTCTATACAATATATGATTGTTCTATGTTCTATAAACAGTCGGCAGAATCAAAATTGGCAAAGTTTGTCGAAGACATTATAGTCCCTCCAAGGATGGTTGACATAGTCGTTGACGGAGAGGTATTTCTAATTTTTGTAGAGCCTGCTTTTTTACTGTTACTGTCATAATTGCTATTATTACATGTTTGTCGTAGCTTTCAAACTTGCTCACAGATGGTCTTGGCTTACAAACTTGCTCATTGATGTCCTCATCCAAAAAGTTGTTTTTGTTTATCCTTCGTTTACATGTCCGTTACTTAAAAAGAAGAAGAAGAGTTTCAGTGATTTACCCATCCAATGAGATTATCAGGACTTTGGTTATTCTTTAATGTTTGGGAATTGAATTATGAGAAAAGCATTGATACATTAATCTGAGAGAGGTCTATTTGTGCTTCATTTATTTTGGTTTACAGTTGCCTTAACTACAAAGTACAAATCATGGAGTATCATACAAGAGCAAAACGATCACAAATGTTGCTTCTTATTTTTATAAGTGCAAATTCAACCAACAAGTTACAAGCTTTCCTCTTCACATGGTTAACTTGCTGCTTTAGACTTGAAAAGAATGAGACTTGAGAGTATTAACTCTAAAGTTTTAAGGATTATTAGAAGTTCACCGTTGTATAAAGAAGAGAATAACAGATTTCCATATGTTAGTTTGAAAAAGAAAGAAAAACCTATGAAATTCTTCCAACTTGAAATTTGAGCTCTAGTTGCATATATTTTCTGGCTGTGAGTCTATGACATCAAATGGTGGACTAAGATCTCAACAGAAGGGGAACAAAAACAAAGACAAAAACAAACTAAGTACATGCATGTATGACTTCAATACTATGTTAATTGTTTGAGTATCTATTTCTAATTTAAGAACAAAACTATACCTTAAGGTAATCCTAAAAGGTTGAGTCACAAAAAGAGAGAGATTAAAATAAAAAATAAAATCATATGTTAAAAGATGATATGTTGAAGTGACAAAATTTGGTAATATCACCTCAAGCAGAACTTTTAATTTGATGTTAGTGGATGACCAGAGCAATACACCAATTTATGCCAATAATCCTTGTACTAAATGACATTTTCTTTTCCTTTAAGCAGAGGATGGTGGATAAATTAAGAAGAGTTATGAATGTACCTAATGTGAGAGGAAAAAAGAAAAAAGAAAAGAAAAAGGAAAGCAATCCCCTATGCCTAGTAATCAGGAAAAGGGAGGACAAAGTAGGGGAATGCATGAGATACATAGTTATGAAACTCACTTGAGGAATAGTAAGTGAAAAGTTATATACTTCAAAAGTTTTTTGATGAAGTTATACCAAAAGAGTTTGAGTTAGTTCAATAACCTAGAGGATAAAGGCCTAGAGAATAATTTGAGGTACATAATTTTGGAACTCACTTAGAGAATAATAATTGAATAGTTATTTGGTTGAAAAAGGTTTTAGACAAATAAAGTTATACAAAAAAGATTTGAGTTAGGTTAATAGACTAATGGGTTGATGATATTCTAGTTAGGTTAATAGGCTAATGGGTTGATGATATTCTATCTCCTATATGAATTTTGTGTCCGAGGTTTGATCGCCCACAATTTTAGACTAATCTAGAAAAAAAAAAAAGGAAAACTTTGAATTAGTTTCAAAATTAAGTAAGATTGAAGGAAAAAATGTTGACGCTTTTAACTGTAACAATACGTATTGCAAAATATATTTTCCATTTGCTAAGAAGAATAAATTTTGAGGTCTTAAGTGTCTAGCATAATTGCTGTATGGTATAGAATTGATGAATAGAATGAATGGTACCGCAGTTGGAATTGATAGGTGGGTAAAAAGGCTAGTGAAAAGGAAAACGAATGGTTAGCCTTTAACATGAGTGAATGATAGTAAGGTCGATTATCCAAAAAAAAAAAAAAATAGAATGATAGTAAGGTCACCTACAATGCCGACTGCACAAAGCACAGGAGCACACAGCCAAAAGAAAGATGATGGTTTAGATAGAAAATGGCCTCCATTATAGTGCCCTTTCCAATAAAAAATATTACAAATTGATATTTTTTAAAATAGTACAACCTCATTTTGTGATATGGCTTTCTAAAGAGTTACAAATAAAAATTGAAGCCATATGGTTTTTCCACTTTCAGACACCAATTTGCTAATGGTGATAAGCTCATCACTACATTGATGCTGATCGCTATCTGCTATTGAGACTTCTTTATTAATTTCATAAAACAGTATTCATGATAGTTACATGTTTTTAGACCATCAATTTATGGACAGCCAATTTGGATTTTCTTGAAAACCAGTTCTATTAATGCAGAGAAAAAAAAATATTATTTACTAGGAATAAGGAATATATATATATATATATAGTAGCTCATATGGTTATATGCAACATCATTATATGTGATCTGTTTCAACTTTCAAGCTTAATGCAAAAAAGTGAAACCTTAGAAGTGCGACAATGAATTCTATTTGTGTGTAAGAGTTTAGAGGCTATATATCTTAAAACGCTGTGACATGAATTTGTTCTATATATAGGTGTTACTTTAATAAGCCTATATTAGGTTATAATAAATATTGCTAAACTATTACTAGTAGGCAGCTTATGACAAAAGCCAAGTACTTCAACAAAACACACACACATACATATTCCACCTTTATATATACTTCTTGATAGCAATCTCTATTAATGGATTTTTGGCTCTTTATCTATTAGTTTTAGATTCAAGATAAACCTCCTAAATAGCATTTCACAAGTTAATAATTCACTGAGTATTGGTTCTACAGGTTGTATCAGCAAAGACAGCTCTTCCAAAGGAGGCAACTGAGGAATCAATCAAGGTTCAGGAGACTAAGACAACAGAGGAGGTAGTGACTGCACCACCTGCACCAGAGCCAATGAAAGAAGAGCCAGCAAAGGAAGCAGAAGAGACTGTGGCATGTGAAAGAAAGTTACAGAGAGTACTGGTGAGTCAAAATCACGATCACAAATCTTAATTTTGTTAAAATCTATTCCTAGTGGAACTTGGTGGTGCTACACCCCAACTTGAGAAATGTCACTCAGGTTTTCAGCTTCAACTATCTGCCCCTTAATCCGTATGGAAGCATTAGTAAGTCAAACCACAACCATGCCATTATTAATTTGTTATTATATCTTAAATACACATGGTCCCTAAACTTTAGGCCATGAGCGATTTTAGTTCTTGAAGTTTAAAGTGATCACTTTTAGTCCCTTAGATAACGTTGCCAAACTAAAAAATAATGTGTGATCACTCTATTAGGGAAAAAATTGCCAAACAGACTAGTACTGGGAAAAAATTAGGCACGTGGCATATGTTTAAAGTTATTTAGTAAGTTAGACTGTTTTTGAAAGTCGAGTTTGGCAAACTCGACTTTGGGCTGGAAAATGAACACTATAATGGCGTTTTTTTAGTGGCTATAGCAGCGTTTATAGAAAACGCCACTAAAAAAAAACGCCACTATTGTGTCTATATTCCAGCCCAAAGTCGAGTTTGCCAAACTCGACTTTCAAAAACAGTCTAACTAACTAAATAAGTTTAAACGCGTGCTGTCCGGCTAAAATTTTTCAGAATTTTCACTGTTTGGCAAATTTTGCCCTCTATTAGATACAATAGGGTCTAAAGGGATTACTTTAAGTTGGTTATAGACTAAAAACGTTCCCTTTAATCATTTTAAGTTTGTTAGGGATTAAAAGCAATCACTTTTAATTTTGTTAATGACTAAAACTAAAAGCCATCACTTTAAACTTCGAGTACTAAAATTTTTCATGTGCTATAGTTTAGGAACCAACATTATATTTAGTGACCCAATTATTATATTTGTTTTACTTTCTTTTCTTCCCCCTTCCCTTTTCCCTTGCCATAATAAGTCTTTTGGTATATTTTTACAGATGACACAGGGATGTTTAGGGGGATTAAGTACTACAATGACATGTTACTTCCATCAAGATCAAGTGGAAATGTACAAACTGAGATGCTACTAAACAAAGATCCAAGTAATTTTACTTTCAGAGAAGGATGGACCTTCCCAAGAAAAATTTCGTTTAATGGTCATGAATGTGTCATGCCTCCTCCAGATGAACACCCTAGGCTCCCTAACAGTGGTCATAGTGTCACAGAAAAGCCTTGCCTAATTTTCTTCTCTTTGTTTTTGGTTATAGTAGTGGTGCTTTGAACAATAGGTGTCTTGCATTAGAGATTACGACTTATAATTATAAATATATATATTCATTTCCTAATGTATCGCTATAGCTCATAATTTTGAAACCAAAAATCTACGATCAAGTATACCCAATGCTCCAATCTGGCTACAGAGAATAGTTCTGTAACTACAAAATAACATTTACAGCATCTCCTCTACAAATACCCACAAAGACCCACATATACCCACAAAGACCCACAAATACCCAATGCTGAAACAAATATTGAGATAAGGAGACATACCTGGTGAATCCAAACTGAAGATGCAGACCGACAGTGAGAGTGAGAGCGAGCGCGAGACTGAGAGGGAGACCGCAAGCGAGACCGAGAGCAAGAAGGAGACTCAGAATGAGAGCGAGCGCGAGACTAAGAGGGAGATTGAGAGCGTGAGGAAGATGATAGCGAGATTGAGAGGGAGATTGAAAAAGTGATGGCGAGATTGAGAGGGAGTTTGAGAAAGTGATATCTGAGATTGAGAGGTAGATTGAGAAAGTTTAAGTTTTAAGTGTGGGTAGCAGTCTAACAAATGGTTTGGTTTGTGGGTAACAGGGGGACAACGGGCTTTTCTGGTACTCGAGCTTCTTGAGCTCGGGTACCAAGCTATTTTTTTAATTAAACTTTCCATGTCACGGTGCCAGGTGGAGTAAAAAAACATGGTACTCGAGCTCACCAAGCTCGAGTACCTAAAAAAGTGGTATATTGCTATATTGTTCGGAAACAGTGTTTTTGAGCAAAATATTTCCAAAATTAATGGTAATGGGCCATTTTGCCCCTGGGCAACGAGTTGTACAAATTACAACCCAACCCAATTTCATTCCTATCTTTGCTTTTTATCATGTGTCAAGTAGTTCAATAATCTGATAATTGTTTCTTTCACTACTAATAGAGAAAAAATGAACTACGGACAAAATTCCAATAAGGACATAATAACAATAATAAGTTTTTTACATAATAAAAATAACTCCCTTCCAAATCTTCATTTCTATGTTTTCCTTTTGTTTTTAATGGTAAAAAAGGAAATGTGGATTACGACTGTATAATGGACTCCTTAGGTGAGTTAGTGACACTTTTCAAACCACAGATATATACTATCAAAACGTGCCCAACCAATAGTGGATTAATTGCAATTACCTTTTTTTAGTATTGTGGAACATGACTTTGACTTTGACTTTGACTTGTACTTGATTATCCTAAACATGGAGAAGACAATGAAAATTTTGAAAGATGAGAGTCATTCTTAATCTTGATTCTCCATAGGTTCTTTTATAGCGGGCAAAAAGTAGCCAATTTGGAAAAGATTTCTCTTCAAACTCCTATATCTTTCTATTGAATGTGAATTTTGAAAATCTAACCGTTAGATTGCATGTTATTTATGTTCTTAACATGAATATCAAATTTTGTTCAAATTAGATGTTATTTACTATTCAATTAATAAACTTATTTTTTATGCATAATTTTACATCACAAAAATTGAAAATTTAAGCATTTGATTGATAACATAGTTATTGATCTTTGAGCTTCTTGAAATTTTGCAAGCATGAAGGATATAAAAATAACATACAATTCAACGGTTAGATTTTCAAAATTCACATCCAATTAAAAAATATTGGTAGAGTTTGAAGAGAAACCTTTTCCCTCCCTCAAAATATGCAAGTTTAATTTGTTCTTTATAATGGGTGAGTAAGTCCAGAGCACTAAGAGCCTCTTTAATATTTGTTTGAAGTGCTAACATAGTGCCTGGAAGCTTGTTTTGGTTCTCTTGTGTGTTCTCTTTTTGAAGGTGTCGGATTGGGCTATCCCGCCAGCTTTCAAGTGGATCCTTGAATTATAGCAGAGGGTCGAACTCCCTAGCATGAACTTGGACCTAGCTGATGTCCAATTTCTCTCCTTAGCTTTGTACTTTTCAAACATTAACATAGAATAGGGCCCAAAAAGAAGATCAATTGTCAGTGAAGTGAAAACATTTCCTTTAAAATTTTTGGGGGAAAATTTAAAATCAAAGGAACAAGATTCCAATACAATGCAAGCAAGCATACGAAATTGAAGCAAATCTAGCTATTAAATGTGAAGGAACAATTAGGATAACTTCGTACAAAACAAGAGTAATTATTTTGAGGTGGCATGGATTATAGTTAATGGGTACCATTTGTGGTGGGATGAGTGCTTGTATAGACGAAAGCCACAGAGCGGGGATAATTGACCGTTCACATCACTTAATCAAAGTGTTCATTTGAGCCCGGGAACATTCATTTTAAAGGGAGATCAAATATCCATATTATGAGATAAGTGTGAGAGCCCACGACCTCTAAGATGCACGTGTGAACACGGTAAGTCATGCTAATTGTCTCTAAGAAATGATGGTTCAGCTAATGACATTTTCTCTCCCTAAATTAAGAGTTTTGTATGGAGTCATCATTTATCTATACTATATATAATAATAGCAGACTTACATTTAATTTTGCAAAACTCTTGTTGTGCTACCTCTTTAGCCACATCATCAACCTTTTATCAACGAAATTTTCTTATAATTTCTTTTTTGGTAATATTATGAGAAAATTTTACCTAATCCAACATTTGTAATGATTTAGACCCCAAATTGAAAATTACGGCTTAAATCACTTTTAAGTTAATCCAAAAATTAACACTGAATTTAGGTGATTAACCAATTATAAAGTACATGTAAATCAAAATTAGCATGGATAAACATGTAAAACATAAACAATTAGCAAGCCACATAAAATTTAAAGACTCTGTGGTATGGGTACCACAGCTAGAAACAATCCACTAAAATGTGGAGCAATCTTGTATTCGCAACCAAGCACTGATTACACCTTCAAACCTCATGGCTAAATATGGGTGTGCTCCACTCATTCCCAAAAGTCCAATCAACGCTCAATTGTAATGATAACTGATTTTCCTCTCGACCAAGGACTCCCATGAAAGTCCACCGAAGTTGTCTCTCAACCAAAATTCAAATGCCTGACATATGCAACTCCAACTCGCTCGACCAAAACTTATTTTCTTCAGCAACTTCCTTTTTAGCTCTTGAACCCTTAACCCAGTTACAAATGAATCCACAAAATACAAAAATACAATGTATCTCTCCTGCTAATTCAAGGTTTGATTAGTTTGTATCCTCTGAAGCTTTAATTTGTTTGTGTAGTCTTTCTCTGCCAATCACCCACTTTGACATGCACGGAAATTGTTTGATAAAATACCTGACTGAGAGTGTTTTGTTCTTTTTCTAGATTTTGATTTTGTACAATGCCCAGGTTTAATAAGTGGACATGTATCCTTCTTCCTACAGTATATTAATGATTTGGTAATGTTTGATGTACTTTTATTGTAGAAAAGCTAAGGGTTTTCCCCCTTTTGTTGAGTATATAGATACTCATTAGCATTAACTCAAGCTTGATTTACATTACAGATCAATTATAGTATACATGGTACACTAAGGAAAGAGCATGCTCAATGACTTACAAGCATCTAAACTCGACAATAGATATACCATGTCTTAGAGATAACCAATATGCAAAATCCATTTGCAATCCTTGAACCCAGTACATATTCTATAGAAATTAAGTTCTTGGTCTCAGCTTCTTAAAAGATTTTCTTTGAATTGTCTATATAAAATATTTTTGAAAAATTATGTTAATCTTTAATTTTATAATGAACACTCTTCCACCATTGAGTTTCCTGATCAGACTTGAAATTTATGTAGTCTTATTTAAATCTAACCCACATATGTAAGAGGTTTCTGATGTTGCCGTGTTTAGTGTCCATATGATGCCTTCCTCCCTCTCTATATATGTGCCTAATTTGATGTCTCACTAGGCACATTACTAATGGCATAAGCACAAGTGTAATGAGAGTCAGCTATCATTGACATAGCTTTTGTCTAGCTGAAAAGTAGTTTTTTCTTTTTCTTAACATGCCTTTATTTGAATGCCTTTCTACTTGAAGTTTCTACTTGCTTTTGAGAAGCCTTGAGTAGAGTTAGATAATGCAGTTGTTTCGAATTTAGTGATGGCATTGACTTGACATGTGATTATCTTTGTCCAACATTTAGTTGATCTATTCTAAAATTCTTTATTCACCTTTGTCTTTAGATATCAGAGCAGATTCAAGATGCTACTCTTTACCTTGATGCTGGATCTACAGAAAGTTTCCAATTTATGGTGGCATTTCATGCATTCCTGGACCTTGGAGTGCGTGGTATTTGTAGTTTCTCTTGACGCAGTAAGCTAATAATGTCACGTGTCTTCTGACATGTCTTTTATTGCTTCTTGCAACCTGCTATGGATAAGTTTAAATAACTTCACATGTGAACATACTTCATAAATAGATGTCTGTATCAGTATGTGCGTGCATGATTGCATGGGTGCCAGATATGGTAGCAAACCATCTTAGAGATTGCCCAGTTTATTTCTCACATCTCAAGCATGTTGTAATTTGTATTTGCTTCGATTCTAGGTTATTGATTGGAACTCAATATGACGCTACAAGGAAAATAGTGGTCATCTCATCTCATCATATGTTTGTTGAGCAAGATTTTTATCTAAATGCTACCTGATATCTCATCCCTCTACCACTTGAGCCAAGGCCCAATTGCTACATCTTGCCTCTTTTTTTTTCAAGTGAACTGTATTTACTTTTTTTTTTTTGGGATAAGTTAGTAAACTATAAGTATTACACTACTATTTCTCAATATATATAAAAGAATCTATTGTTGTCACCAGTGGATGCATTATTAAGACTTTACTTTAGATGTAACTTTGTGTTCCTTGATACTTAATTTTTGACAGGGTGCACAATCTATCTGTCTGTGTTTGTTTGTGAGCTTTTACTGTTGTCGTATAAATTTCATGTTAAGACTGTCTTTTTTATGCTAAATTCCTGTACAAAGTTCCCATTTTTGGTGTGGATCCATATGTATGTTTCTGTTCCTACTTCGGTTTATTGGACATGAATTATGTTTATGTATATTGCGTTGCCTGCCTTATACATGGATTTGTAATATGATGATGTAGTTACCATGGATTCTAGACATAGTGTTTCTGGTATTTTTTGTATAATCTAACCAGTGGTGTGTCATTTTTCGAATTCCTCCTTATTTTATATGTGTATACATCTGATAACTGTTGTTTGTTGTATTAGATATATTGGAATTTATATTATCTATTTGGGACAATTTTTAACCTTGAAATTGTGGAATGTTTTTGGTAGATTACCCACACACACACACACACAAAAAGGTTCGTAACAGTTTTTGTGGGATTGTAAAATGATTGGTAGAGTTCTATCACCACAAAAGACAGATTTGGTTGTTTTTGCCATATATATATATATGTAAACCTGAGGAGAAAAAGTAAATTTCATTTTAAAGTTCAACATATAGATTTGTTCTCATGTAACATTGAATCGTTTATATAGTGATTTGTTTCACTTTGTAAATCTGGTCATTCCCATAGGAGATTGAGACACTCTCACTAAGTTGAGGAGTTCATTTTATTTTGTAGTTGCAAAATAAGTCCACCAAAAGTTGTAAATTTGTTTAGGTAAATTGAAAGTGACCTCTTAGATTTTTTTGTCATTGGACACGATATATATGTAGAGATGTAGAGTGATGCATAGTGATTAGTTCTTTTAGATGCCTCCTAACTTATTAGATATGTTTGAACAGGTCTACTTTATTTGAAACTATAGGGCAGTGGCTAAATCAGACTCTGATTCAGCATCTCATTAGCAAAGTTCATGCCTTGTTTTTGATTAGTTTATTAACCCCCAATGTGATACTGATGAAAGGTAAATTCCATTAGACCTAAAATGAATTTTCAAAATGTATTAATTTATGTTTTCCTTTAATCTGTTATAGTTCTATATTGCGCTTAAAATCAAATGCCATATAATGATTTGTTGACTTTACCTCCTCATGAAAACCGCTTCATATCTGGAATCCCTTCCTAAACTTGCTAACAACGTGTTCAAATCTACACTCTCCTGGAGTGGCCTTGAGTACCAAGGGAAAACACTTCACTCTTCTCTATGCTTATTAAGATATTATTGGTATTTATTCTAAAATGGAACTCAATAGACCAAATTTATTATTATGAGATTTGAAAAACTCATTGGTCTGTGTGGTCTGCAATTGTTATTTATATTTTTACAAGAAATGTTCTTTTATTTTTTAGTTTACAAACTTTGGCATTACATTTTTATTGCTAAACATGACTGTGCGAGCATATGTAATTTTAAATCAAATTATTTTTTTTTCTTGCTTTGTGTGTGAGTGGTCTTAATAGTCAACTTGCCATATATTAACTTACATAATGTCATTAATAATTTGAAATGAAAGTTTTAGGACCATTAAGAGATCAAACAAGAGGCTGTTCCAAAGCTACTACATGAATCTTTAGAGAATGAGATTAGTAAAGTTGAGCATAGATAATTTATATAGCTTTTACACAAAAGGATAGATTATATGTTCAATTAATGACTAAATCATGATCAAATGCACACATCTAACGGTTACTAATGAAATTTATAATAAAAAGAAAAAAGAAAAAAAATTGCGTACATCTAGCTCTTGCTTTGAGCATGAGGTGACGGTGTTATTTATTTTTCTTACCATACTCCAGATTTAAAAAATATTGACATGTACAAACACTTGTGCCGTGAATTAAATCCCCACCCCCCGCCACACCCCACACACACCCCCCCCCCCCCCCCCCCCGCCACACCAATATGCTATATTATTGATTGACTAAGATCTACAACATATCTAAGCTTCCTTAGTTTTGTGTGTAAGGAAACATTTTTGTAATAATTAATTCCTATATTTTAGTTTGGTGATTATGAAAAAAAAAATTCAAAAAAAGTGAAAACTTCATTTAATTGTAAACAATGCTTTTATAAAATTCTCAATAACTCTCCAAAAATGGTAAATGATGTTAGCTTCCATATGAAATAATCTAGATCAATTGTATGTTCTAATTAAAAATTTAAAACTATATATCCTCCAGCTTAATACATTATATTTCCTTGAAAACAATTTTTTTTTTATAATTAAAAACACTTTTAAATAACAAATATGGACTGCCTAACATATAGAGAATATATTACTCTATATCAATTATACTCCATCAGATAATAATCATATTATTTCGAGTTGGGTTTGAAATTGATACTTATATGTCTCATCTACATATCCCCTTTACACTTAACAAAATAATAATAATAATAATAATAATGTCAAAATTTATGGCGCATCTCACCGGTCTGCAGCTAGTACTATTAGAACTGATGCTTCATGCAACTATAACGGCATAGTTTTTTGTTTTTGTTTTTGTTTTCTTATTATAAAGCAAACAAACTTGACTGTTGGCTGAAACACAACTCTAATATTAATCACAATCACATAGAAGAGTATTATTATGTTTTCACCATACATAAGAAATAAGCATACATACTCTTATTAAACTGTTGAATTTAAATATTAGAAGCAAAGAATTACCCTTGGATTGTGTTATGTTGGAAAAGATAATAATGTCCTGGGCAAAAAGAGAGATTTATATACCTGAACTTGTTTGCAGCTAAATACATTTCAGCCCCCCAAGGCCCAATTGGATAACAACCATCGAATAACCTAAATTTTGTGAAGTAAACTAGGAAAGTGAGTATATGCTGGGAAAGAAAAAAGAGAAAAAGAGAAGAGGAGATAGACTTACCAAATTGTTTCTGGATTATGGAAAAATGGGCAATCTTGTCTTGGGCTATTTTTCTTTGACTAGAGAGGAGATACTAAAAAATCTGCCATTTTTCTCTAATTTGGAGAGCCTTTGAATATTGATCATCTGCAGTTATTGAATGAGAAATAAATGAAAAAAAAAAAAAAAAAAATTAGGCCTATAAAAAATAAAAGGATTAAAGAGATTTGATAAATAATGGAATATGGGCATTCTTGGACCAATTTAAGAGACATAGAAAGAAATTTTTTTTTTTTTTTTTTGAGAAGAAGAGACAGAGAAAGAAATTGGCTGATCTTAAATGAGGGTATAATAGAAGAGAAAAGGATTTGCAGGTGTATGGTGTGTACAGTGTGTGCCATATGAGGAGCCTAATCCTAAACAAAGAAGAGGTGATTCGGCCTAGACTTGGACCAATTGAGCCCAGCTTTATGCAAATGAGGCTGCAGTCGCCTTGCTTCATGGACCTATGAGGCATAAGCCTGTACCATGGGCCTAGCTAAAAGGCCAGACTAAGAATTTCGACAAAAGGGCCTAGCTAAGAGGCCAGACTAAGAATTTCTACAAAAGAAGAAAGAATTGGGTTGGGCAATGAGTTGTACAAGTTACAACCCAACCCCATTTCATTCCTATCTTTTGCTTTTTATCTTGTGCCAAGTTCTATACAATGTGATAATTGTTTCTTTGACTACTAATAGAGAAAAATTGAACTATGGAAAATTTGGGAATTCCAATAATGACATAATACTCATCACACTCCTAAGTATTTTTGTGAGTGGAAAATATAGTAATCCCAAATTTTAATTGATGCAAATTATTAACTTTCAAGTTTTTAAATGTGTGTATCGACCTGTAGATGTAAGGATTTTTTTTTTTTTTTGGGTGGGGAAATACCAGTGGTTGTGTTTGTGAACAGTTAAGTCTTTAAGTTTTATAAATTTAATAAATGCTTATAAAACCAAAGTAATGGTAAGTATACATTGTAAACCAAATTAATAGCAATAAGATTTTGTTGTCTAAAAACTGAAGGTTGTACACAGAAAAATCACCAAACCTTTCAATCTTAAACAAATTCATTTTCTCTGGAACATGAAATTTTCAATCTTGGAATATGTAATACATGACACACATAACAAAAAACAAAATCTATATACTCGAAATCAAAGCCAGCAACAAAATGAAAGTTCAAACAAAAAACACAAACACACACTCACAAAATCTCTAAATTAAAACCCATACCTCCAAACACTCAACTCACCAATTAACCCTCTCGGCTGGAACTCAAATTTTGCTCTCATAATTGTACAATGATGTAATCCCGAAGTAGCCCCCATTAAAGGTTTGCTATGAACACCAACCAAGACGTGTTGTAGATCTTTAACTTCCTTCACTTTTTATAGTAGTAGTAGTAATCCAAAACTATTTTTAACTTCCTTCACTTTTTATAGTAGTAGTTGTTAAAGATGTGGTTTTTTTTTTTTTTTTAATAAGAATCTCAATTTCAAAATATATACGTGTGTTACATATTTTTAACTTCCTTCAGTCATTTTAGTTGTAGTTATCTGAAACTCTTATAAAAAATAACACGGTTTTCTTTTTTCTTGATAGGGCTGAACATGGGTTGGGTTAGGATGTGGTATTTGAAATTTTTTGGATTTTATTTTTTTATTTTTTGACTTTCAGTTTTTTTAGCAGAGTAGTTATCCGAAACTTTTGTTATAGAATTGAAAGTGGTTTTTTTTTTTTTAAATAAAAATATATTTGAATGTGGGGTTTTTTTAGGGAAAATTTGACCGTGGTTTTTATTTTTTATCCAATTTTTTTTTTTTTTTTTGGAGTCATCCGAAACTTTTGTTATAGAATTGAAAGTGGTTTTTTTTTTTTTTTTTTTTTTTTTTTTTTTTTTTTTTAAATGTGGGGTTTTGTTAGGGAAAATTTGAACGTGGTTTTTATTTTTTATTTGAAACTTTTTATTTTTATTTTTATGGGAGTTATCCGAAACTTTTGTTATAGAATTGAAAGTGGTTTTTTGTTTTAAAAATTTTTTTTAAGAAACATTTGAACGTGGGTTTGAATGTGCTTTTTATTTTTTTTATTTTTATTTTTTACATTTATAACCCTATCATTTAAGTTTTACAAACTGATTTGAGGGTATTTTGGGCATCAAAATTGAGGAATCCAAACAGGGGAAGCCCCTTAAATAGTAGTATAGATAACAACAATATATTTGTCCCAGAAAATGAAAGATCCTCTGTGGAACGCGACTTCTTTCTTCTTTTTCATTTTTCTTTTTTCGAGAGAAAATCTAGTACAGTAGAATACTGATTTGTATAATTATATATATAAAAAGTTCATATTTTAAAATTAATGTCATTCTAATTAGCCAACCTCATAAAAGATATAGTAACATTAAAAAAAAAGACAAATTAAGGTACATAATCTCTTTTACATAATTAAACATATCAAAAGTTAATGAAATCTCATACATAATATTGTTTTTAATTGTTTTAAAAAAATCTCATACATGATTAAACTTAAACTCATAAAAGTGGGGTTTTTCTTATACAAAAAAAAGTAGAAAAAGCCACAAAAGCAATTACAATTCATAATGCATATTTCGCCCAAAATGCCAGAATTTCATTGAAACGGCCGAGGCCATAATTTGGACCGAGATGAAATAGGGGTTTAGTGTATTAGTTTATATACTAGAACATAATATTCCAATTGGAAAGGCTAGAACGGAATGTAATTTAAAATATTGGTTCAAATAAAAAGTATCTAAATTTAAACAAGTCACTATTTTTTAGTTCTATGAAAAATCAATATAGTGGTAAGTTTCAGTTAACTCAAATGATAAAATCTCTTATTGTCAAATAAAAAATTTGAGACTCAAACCCTGACTATATCATAAACTAATTGGTGTCTTAATTTGATAATACAAATAAATCAATATAGCGTAGAATCCATAAGATGAAATTCTATATATATATATATATATATATGAGTTTTGGTTAACCCATGAGCCCTCTCTCTCTCTCTCTCTCTCTCTCTCTACCTAAATATTAAAATAAATAAATTTTCTTGGGGAAAATATTAATAACAATTTAATCAACTAATTAGTAACATGAAAATTGATGAATGCTTGCCACATCCCTTATGGCAGTTCAAGTTACGTTAATCCCTGCTCAGTCTGCAACTCTACATTAGAATGATGTCTGTTATTAGGAATAAGTTGTGTTTATAATTCTTTGAAGTTCAACTATTAATTAAGCGAAGTTTCTCTTATACGAAAACTTCTTGTATGACAGTAACATAGACAAGCATGCTTAGGTGAATTATGTTCTTGCAGCAATTTTTAATTTTCTTTTGGCCACCTTGATGAGCATCTACATTTCACTTCTTTGAATTATTCTTTTGTCACTTTTGGATGGAAAGGCCTAGGTTTTAATAATGAGCATTGTTATTACACTGGAAGGAAGTAAGAGCACCACAATATCTAGGGACTAGGAAACCAAGTAAGAACCAGTATCTCTGACTTAACCACAACAATAGAGACGCCCTTTTTTTTGCAAAATTGTAGCCTGGCATTCATAAGTACCCTTTCTGATACCTAATATTTTTGAAAGAAATGTACTAATCATGGACATATGAAAGTTCATTTTAGTATTTATGAACTGTACAAGAAAATCTATACAAATATTTGATTTCTTCAAAATGTGTTGGACGAATGATGGACACTATCTAACCTCTGTACGCCTCTAAAAATTACAAAAAATATCAGATATATACAAAGCCTAGATTAGCTATTTGGCAAGAGGACAACAAGAAGAAATTTATTTAATAACTTTTTACACAGCTAAGTCTTAATTGCAGCTTATCAAGAACTTCCGCTTTCAAAGAAGTTGTAAAAGAAATTGGATTGAATATATTCAGAGTCAGATTGACTGAGTTTGGTCCCACTTGAGGCCTATTTCCACTAAAATCTAGCTTTGCTCAAACACCCTCCAAGTTCTGGAACATTAAGAGAGGAAAAGATTGTTTCAGATGAGAGACTCCCTTGGAAATTAGGTTCAGCCAGAATGGTCACAACTGGATGATAATAAAATAACACCATGTGCAATATTTCTTATTGTATTGACATATGTTTCTGTTGACAGTGGATAGTCTTACCTTTCTGCAGAATTGGTTCGAAGATAGAACAAAGCAGCCACCTTCTTGGGCAATATGGATCATTGTAGCTTGCCATATCTCCCTTGCTTCGGCTGTAGGTCAAAAATAAATTTCAATGCCTATATATGGCAGCATAAGGATTAAACAAAAGACTGAAAAACTATAGTTTGTAAGGAAACTCAAGAATATAAAGGGAACGCTGAACAACCCAGTTTAGACCTTATAAAAACACCTAATCGGGAAAATGGTGATGAATCATGCTAAATTATTCTATAGATATAGTAAATTATTTTACAGATAACAGCACAAGGTACACAAAAACACACAAAAGAGATTTCTTTGTATCCTTCAATGACAATGTTAAATTGAATGACAAAAGAAAAGACATTAAAATAAAACTCACTAGGAGTTCTTTTATTAGTAACTATGATAAGACTGTAAGTAAAAATGACAAAAGGTATACCTTCAGTATATAAAGTCAGTTCTTAGAGAAGACATTCTATTGTCGTGGCAGATAAGGTCACCTATTATCAAGATTGGAGTCTTAAATACAGGCAGCAATGATGTCTCTGCTGATCAGCACACTTCACATTCTAATGCAATTGGCATTACCTTTTGATGTTTTCCAAGATACCAGCCCAGGGAATCGAAAACTAGAATGGCACTAAAGAGTGAATATCCAGCGCTTTTAACTATTCCCTTCTGGAAGTGGACTTCATATTTACCCATTTAAGTAAAAAACTATCAACTTTTCAGACCTGCATAAACAAACATTCAACGTGATTCAGTCAAAAAAAGAATAGAATTACATTTTCCAATGGGTTATATGCATCACAAGAAAATGCATTACAGTGAGTAATAATAAAGCTTAAAGTTGGAAGTATTGACTAGGCAAAATTTGTTCAATCTTGATTAGCAATTAGCTACTATCCCTGGTTCTTTTCTGGGTAGACTGCAAAATTAACTTATGTAACCATAAATTAAGCATTCATACCTGTATGTTCTAACTTTTTCCCTAAATTTGTGATGCCTCCCCCAATTTTTTCAAATCAGTTTGCAAATTCTCAGAAAATAATCATAATTCTATGGCAAGAAAACCGTGTTGTATCTTGTTTCAACTTATCGTTGACAATGGGGCTTTTAGTGTAGGAAATACAATTCAAATTGGATAAAAAGCACAGCTACGATATTTTAGATTTTTAGTTACAGAAGATTTCATTGATAGAAGTTTTCAGCCTTATTTCCGAGTAATGCAAATTAATTTTTAAGCCATATTGTATTAATTGAATAATTACAAACAAAATTCAGCTTACAGAGACTTATGTCCATTATCCTCCATACAGGGGTATGAAATGGAGCACCCAAACAGGTTGGCCTCGTAGTTAAGGCAACAAGACTGACAATAAGAGAAGACTGTAACAAAAATTTGAAAATCCATTAATTGAAGCTTATTGTTTTATGCTCTTTGCAGAGATTTGTAGTAGTGATTATCTGTGAAATGATTTTAACAATCGGTCAAGTGTTCAAGATGCCTAGTCACCAGATGTATTTCTTAGTGCATAACTGGATCTTAGACAACAAAAAAATGCATCAAAATTGAGTTTCAAGTTACTCTTCTTAATTGAGCACTTCAATTTCTTGCAGACATCTGAAGACCGAATATCATAGTTTATGCCATTGATTAGTACTAAAATTTGAACATTCAAAACGAGATATATAAGATTATAATCAGTATGTAAGGGTAATCCCAGATGTGTACCTCATAGTCTAGAAAATTGTTGAAGTCACTGCTACAGAGACTTTAAGTTAGGAAACCATAAAATAGGATTTGAACAGCAGACAAATTGTCAGGAATCCTGTATATTCCAGGAAAAAAAGAGTTATTTCTGATTATGTATATAGGAGATAGAAGCAAACATGGTGAGAAGCATAAATCCTGGGAAAGCCTAGGCCTTACTTGATGCATTGTCGAAGTGATAGCTAATACACCCAATTGACACTTGCAGGTACATTCAAGTTATGGTTCCAGCTGACCTACAACCAGAAGTCTTTTAGAAGAAAAGAAAAAAGAAAACTGAAGACAGTAAAATTAGCTTAGCTTGAGAATAAATGTAACTGCAATTATGAAGTAATCCAATGATGAGTAATACAGCTTACCCAACATTATAATTTGATCTCAAAAGAAAGAAGATGCTAACCCTCTTGTTTAATTTGATTTGAATCTAAAGTTATACTTCCTTATAGTGCAATCTGTACAGCAAATCGGACTTTAAGGTCATCTACAAATCTGTTTAAAATAAAATAAATAATTTGTCACAAAGTATTTCTCATGTTTAAAACTAAGTTTATTTGAATTCATAATATTAATTAACTTTGGAGAAGCTTGAATATGAATAATGAAAGAGCCCTAATTAATCCAAAATAGGTTAGTGAAAACTTAACAGTGAAGACAATATAAAGGTAACTAAAGAGCCCTAATCAATGCATTGTTGGTAGACCAAAATACACACACACGCAAATGTTCTCAAGAAGTTTGAATTGATTGTTCAAACAAAAATACTTGATTTTGTTTGTTGGATGGAAAATTTGAAGATCTAAGAATGCTATGCAGAAAAATATGCTACATTATATGAGCACACACTTTTGAACAAAAATTATGGAAATTAAAAATTAAGTGCATAAACTAGTCCATTCAAAGTAATATATTAAACATAAGGACATTTGAGCAAAAATACCAATTCTTGATTCTTTGAGCTTAGCATAGGAATCAAAAGTTTATCTATATATTTGGAACATGGGCAATCTTGACCTATTGATGCTGAAGTACATAACCTCTAGTTGGGAAATGAAGGATTACCGGCATGGCAGCATCTGTTATCTAGTGAGGCACCACACCCTTGATGGTAGATATCTCAGCTTCTTGCAACTGATTATAGACATCTCATCAAATAAATAAAGGTTCTGCAACTATAGTGGAAAGTCATCCACTCTTGTCTACTCATTTTGATTTCAAACTATCTTACTTGGGATCGTTGAAGTAGATGAGGCAGCAACTTGAGCTTAGGAACACATAATGTTTGATTTTTGTGTGCAGCCTGAAATGTTAGACATCCTTTTTAAAAAAAATTAAAAAGGCTCCACTAAGAATACAAAAACTAAAATTTCTTTCTTATATGGATCCAGATTGTTCTACCAAATTCCGATAATACCACAATGCAGGATTTGTCACTGAAAAGCAAAAACTAATAATGAGTATGCGATTTAGTGTTAACCACATTTACTTTTAAAACCTTGAAGAGAATATAACGAGGATATGGGAAGGTTTTGTTTTCCATTGACTGGAAATGAGAATCTTTAGTAATGGAGAAAACGTAGATTCACAATCTGTAATCCAGAATAACTCGCTGTATGTTGTTAGAAATGGAAAAGAAAAAAGTTCCAAAATGAAAAACATGGAAAAGAGCAAATTAAGAAATGTGAACATCATTATGAGGAATTCCATATAACATGAATGAGGTCATCAACATTCCCTATTGCAGTCAATTTTCCATTGAAATATAAAGAAACAATGAATTTGAAAAGAATAGCAATTTTAGTGAATAGTATTCAAAGTTGAGAATAGGAAAAAAAAAATATTGATAATAAACTTTTTTGGAAGAGAGACAATAGCAGAGAAGAAGAGAACTCACAAATTTTAGTGAGAGAAAAAAAAAAGCACTGGAATCAAATTGTAAGTCCACCTTTTGTGATTTCTGGATTATGACCGATCTTTTGTCTATAATCTAAGGCTTCACAAGATTATAAGTTAAAATAAATCCTCAACCACTGTGCCAAATCTTCCTCTTAGGTTTCCCTTGAGAGGGATCACACCTCTCTTTACTAGAAGGTAGTGCATTCTTGTTCTTAGGCTTCATTTATTGAGAAGATATGAAGCTGCCCCACTATTGTTGCAGAAGCTACAAGAAAACAAACACGTTACTTTCTAAATGAAAAGAAAAATTAAACACGTTAGCCCCTGCATGAGAACCTCAAATCCACGGAGGGTTCCTTGAATTCATTAATTTAAAGGGCTTTAAAAAGAATTTACCCAAAAAGCAGGTTTGATCGTGGCCGAAGGCTATGAATAGCACCATTTCCCTTCGTGTCACCAAATTTCATGCAATTTTGCCATTATCTCCAATGACTTCTAATAGTACTTTTCTACTTCTTGAATTTTCCACACACAGACTTCTAATGAGCTCTATTCTACATCATCCACCACTCTAGAAAGGATCCAACATCATCAACATTTAGTGACTCCAACTAATGATATAAATAGGTATCAATATAAAAAAGATGAAATGACATTTACTCACCATAAACTTTTGTAGGAATTTATAATAAGTAGGGGAAGAAAATGAATTGTTCCTATCCTTACTACCTTGACTGAGTTCAGCAGGAAATATCATATTCCATCTCTCCCCTGCCTTTTCCTTCATCAAGAAGAGCACATTATGGCAAGTATTGATGTAAAGAGTCTATTTTTCATTTTTAAATATGACATAATGCTTGGTAATTACTGATCCTTGATTGTATTTCAAAATTCTAGCATTATGTTTATCATGCTTAGTGCATTCTAACTTTTTCAGAAAAGAAAGCAATTATTGATCAAGTTATTAAAAGTATATAAGAAAACCTAATGATTGGCTAAAGTGCAAGAACATATAATATTGGGAAAATAAACATAATTTTGTGGGAATCAAAACTTTCTTGATGACACGTATGCAAGCAATATTATAATACTTTTAAAATAAAATAAAACAAAACCCATTTTATGCATTTTATTATGTTGGGGGAAGGGCAAGAAAAAAGAAAATAACAAAAACTTCACAAGAAAGAGAACTAGACAGCTTAAGTACCCAAACCTGTTCGCACATTAGAGGACCTAAGTTGAAAGTACCATTTCTTCCTACAAAAAAATTATGCCCAAATTATGTGAAAAACTTGAAGAAAGTAAAAATGTTATGCAAGAAATAGCAAATTGCCACATCCTGATATGACATAAACTTCAAGATGCTACTAGAAAACCTGAGGTGTTACATTTGCTACATACTTCCTCTTGGTGATGTAATAATGTGGTGAGGCAATGTATGGGTACTTCAGCTTTGTGCAATCACATAATTCCTATATGTTGCTCCTAAATAGAATCTTCCCCTAGGGACATCAGCAATAGATAAAACAATTATAATATATAATTAATATTCCAAATAACCTTCTCAAATGAAAACACTACAGTACATAGCACATGAACCAAGCACAAATGATTCCTTAGTTTATTTTTATTAAATGTTTGTGGCCTGGGATTAATATCCAATAATTTGGCATTTATTTTATTGAGCTAAATCACTTGTCTAGTTTATTGTAATTAACGTATGGAAGAGTATAAAGCTTCAAGTTCTTCAAAATTTGAACCCATCATGAATAAGGAACTTTATATGATATTGAAATCTCAAATGCTAAGAGGTTGAGTCTTGGTGGGATGGCAAGTGCCTTTCACCAAAAGCAATAGGAAATGAGTTCGAGTTTGGAAGTCACAAAAAGTGGGAGCTTTGTGCATTGAGTAAGAACCTTTTTTTTAAAAAAAAATCTCAAATGCTCAATTTAATTAGCTAGATTATAATTTTTCTATAGGGAAAATTTTAATATATACACACCCTTGGTTGTCAACGATTAAATGGCTGAATAAAGAACACAAAATCTTGCTAGATTCATAAGAGAGACAAAACACGTCAACAATTTTAGTTAGAAAAAACAAAGAAAAAAGATGAGGTTGGTGATGATTTGCTAAGTTTAGTTACTTTCAAGACTAAATTGTATTGCATTATTACAAAATGGTGGTCTCAATCGCTGGGATAGGAACAAAATGAGATTTCATGTGTTCTTGGCCTAGTTGACGAATAGAATACAACCAGCACTAGTCATACCAAAATAATTTCATAAAAAATATTTGGAAAATTTTTTCTTCATCTTTTTCTAAGTAAAAAGTTAGAGAGTGTTGTAGAAAAAGTGATAGTGAAGAGGGGATATTTGGAACGAAAAGTATATTATTTGGATTGAAAAAAATACTTCATAAATGAGAAGAAGTGAGAAAAACTTACCACCTTTGACAAACTTCTAATAAACTCCATAAAATTAATTAATTGTTCTTCCAACTGAATATAATAGAGGCCTAATAAACTCCATAAAATTAATTAATTGTTCTTCCAACTGAATATAATAGAGTTTGGCCTGCACATCAAGGCAATATATTTAATTAATAAATAAGAAATAGAGTTAAAAATATCAGAGGAAAGCAAACAAAAAAGGAACACATTAGGGAAATTATGAATGTAATTAGTTGATTTAAAGAAGAGTATCAGATAAGAGAAGAGGATTAAGTTTGAGATAACTGACCACAAATTGTTGTGATAATATATGTGTGAACTTCAAACAGCTTCCTCTTAAATCCATTCCCTGTCATTGGACCAGAATTGATCGATACTCTCAGCACTTCTATCATTTAACTTGAGGCAGTTATGAAAGAATAGGTCTTGCAAATTGGTGAGCCAATCCATGGCAACCACTTGCATCCAAATACGTCCCAAATGTTGAAGAGAGAAAAGGTTTCCCAACCACTCTGCCAATTTTACAGTCAATATATAAACAAATTCAGTAAATAGTAAATGAATTAAAGAAATCAAGAGGGGTAAGATTTTATTAAAAAGGTGATATCAGAGGAAAAGAAGATGAGATTTTGGGGGAACTCACTAATTTTGATGAACTTCACTCAGATAGTAATTAAATTCATACCCCATTAGACTCTGTGCAATCGTTAACAATTCTGACAGCAACCAACATGAAATATTCAGCTTTTACTTTAAAGTGAGCATAACACGGCAATAACTTCTACCGAACTATTGACCACCAGAAACAACTCCAGAGAGCATCTCTTTAGTAAGCGATTGGTCCTCTTCCTTGGTTCCCTGAAAGCAGCATTCTTGTACCCAATATTCTGATCTTGAAGAGAGAAAAGTTAACCCTGTGCCAAATCAGAAGCCACCATTGACGCCTCATCTGTGCAGAGTAAAGATCCTCAAAATATGACCCCTCCAACTAAGAAAATTCTTGGGTGTCAAAGTTTGGCTGATTGAAAATCAGAGCTTAGAATGGCGTAGAATCCTCTGCCAAATCAGAAACTACCATTAACTCTTACGTCAAAGAAATGCTAAGTACCACAAGTGGCTTAAATATTTTGAAATATTGTCCGGACACATTGCCATGAACAATATACACTACATATATTAGTGTTAGTGTATAGCTTAGACTAGTTTAGCCCATTGGGCTTAGCCCAGTATACTGTACTTGTAGTTTACTCATTTTACTTGTACTGCACACATATCTAGCCTATATAAGGCTCTCTATTGTACATTATTATACACACATCAATATACAGACTATTCAGTCTTTCTCACACTTTATATTCTTAACATGGTATCAGAGCCAATCCTCTGACTTTCTGGTTCCTGTGGACATCTCCGGCGTTCTTCCGCTGCCCTCGCCTTCATCCAGTAGCCACTGACAGAAGCGAGTCACCGCCGTCACGCCCACAGTCCCAGCAACTCTCGGATCTCATTGTTCTGCTCATCCAACTGTCAAAGCAAAGGCATTGAGTGACAGAACAGACAATCCCGAGCAAAACCCAACCAAGAACGGCCAGAAAACACTTCACACGCGCCGCCACGCGCCGCCTGAAGTTTCTGCCTCACGAGCACGCACTCCACGCGCCGCCACGTGCTGTCACTCTCACTCACGCGCCCCACGCGCCAGACCAGACGTCTTCCACGCGCCACACGCGCTCACACGCGCCCCACGCGCTAGCTTCGTTTCACGAATTGCCACGTCAGCCCTAGTGTGACGTCACCCTGCCACGTCAGCACACGTCATCCGTTGACTGGACCGGACCTGACCGTTGACTTTGACCGTTGACCGTTGATCAAGTCAAAATTTTTCAACAGGACCTGTCTTGCTCAGTTTTTCGCGTAGATTCTGATTTTGGGCTCCGTTTCTGCATTTGAGGTATCTAAATCTCACTTTTTGGTCATTTTCTTCATTATGGCTCAACAAAGTGAACGAGATATCATACGTCCTATCACCATCATGTTGGATGGTCCTACTAGCTATCATGCATGGTCTCAGAATATGACTGTCTTTCTCAAGGATCGTAAACTGTGGAGATATGTGACTGGTTCAATTCTTAAGCCAGTACCAAACCCTAAGTCCAAAGCCACAGCTGCTGAAGAGTCTTCCAAGACTGTTGTTACAACAGATGATTATAAAGAACGTCTAGAAGAATGGGAGAGTATTCAGAGTAAGATCTTATCTTGGTTTATTAATACCTCTATTCCCTCAATTCATAATCTTCTTCCTCGTCTTGAAACTGCTGAGGCTGCTTGGAAATTTTTGGCCGATCGTTATAACTGCACTAATGATTCAAGCTTGGAGTTTCACATTGAATCAAAACTTTATCAAATGCGCCAAGAGACAGGTCAGTCTATTTCTGATTTTTATTCTCAGACTTCTACTATGTGGGAACAACTCTCTGCTGCAGATCCTCCACTGGTGTGTTCTAAGGACATTGAGCTCTTTGTCAAATATCGGGATCGCCGTAGATTTATGCACTTCATGATGGGTTTACGTGAGGATTTTGAGCCTACTAGGGCTTCTCTACTTAGCCGGTCTCCTACTCCTTCTCTTGATGTTGCAGTAAAGGAGCTCATTTCTGAGGAGAATCGTCGGCCCACTTATCACATGACATCATCTGATCATGTCTTGGCTACACCCTCACCACAGCCTCCCATTGTTGCATTTACTGCTCCTCCGCGAATAAACTCCGGGCGTCCCACCTCTCAGTCTTCCAAAAATGCTCACTGCAAGTTTTGCCGTGCCAAAGGCCATGACATCTCTGTTTGTTGTAAGCTACAGAAATTTGTACAAGAGCAGAATAAAGCTTCTCTTCCTTAGGCAGCTGCTGTATGTCCTTCAGATCCATCGGTTCCTACAGGTCCATCTTTGGTTTCCTCACTTACTACGGCTGATGTTGAGGCAGTTGTTCAACAGGTTTTATCCCGCACTTCCACTGCCCTTTCTGTCACCTCAGGTAAACAACCTTGGTTTTTTGATACTGCATGTTGTAACCATATGACTCCTGATGAATCCCAGTTTTCTGATAAGGCACCCTTAGAACATCCAATCACCATTTACACTGCTGATGGAACTCCTATGCCTGTTAGTCATAAAGGAACAATCTCTTCTCCTTGTTTATCCCTTAGTGACACTTTTCATATTCCAAAGTTATCCCTCAATTTGCTTTCTGTTGGTCAACTTTGTGAATTAGGCGTAGATCTTCTGTTTACTAATCATGGTGTGGATGTGCAAGATCCCCGGACGGGTCAAGTGCTTGGGACAGGCCGTAAGGTTGGTCGCATGTTTGAGGTTCATGACTTGAAGATTCCTTCACAAGTTGTTTCTGCAGCTGCTACCACTGCCACCTCCTCACCTGATCTATGGCATGCTCGTCTTGGTCATCCATCCTTATCTCGTCTTCAATTGTTAGCTTCTCAAGGTCATTTAGGTTCAGTTCAGTTTTCAAAATTTGATTGTACTTCCTGTCATTTTGGCAAACAAACAAAATTGCCATTTAATAAAAGTGACTCCTTTTCTTCTGCCCCTTTTGATCTTATACATTCTGATATTTGGGGTCCTGCACCTGTTCCCACTGAGGGGGGATCTAAATATTTTGTCATATTTGTGGATGATTTTTCTCGGTATACTTGGATTTATCTGCTTCACCATAGGTCTGAACTTGTGTCTATTTACCAAACATTTCACAAAATGATTGAAACACAGTTCAATCGCACCGTTAAAGTCTTTCGATCAGATAATGCTCAAGAATATAATGATAAATCTTTCCTATCCTTTTTAGATAGACATGGTACTCTTCCTCAACGGTCTTGTCCTTACACCTCTCAACAAAATGGTCGTGCAGAACGAAAACATCGTCACATTCTTGATGTTGTCCGCACCCTTCTCATTTCTGCCTCTCTTCCTGAGCGATTTTGGGGTGAGGCCGCACTCACTGCTGTGCACACTATTAATCGTATTCCTTCACCAACTACACACAACAAATCACCATTTGAGCTTCTCTATGGTCAAACTCCTGACTACTCCTCTCTTCGGGTTTTTTGTTGTGCTTGCTTTGTCTCTCTTCCTCCTCATGAACGAACAAAGCTCCAACCTCGTACTCGTCTCTGTTGTTTCCTTGGTTATGGTGTGTCTCAAAAAGGGTTTCGCTGCTATGATCCCATTTCTCATCGCCTTTGTGTCTCCCGTCATGTTGAGTTTTGGGAACATCGTCCTTTCACGAGTCTTCAGCAGTTTCCTACATCTTCTTCCTCAGAATCTCCCATTTTTACTGATCTTTTCCTCCCTCTTTATCCTGAACTTGTGGAGGATTCTTCAGCATCGACTGCCTCTCCAGACGACTCATCTCCGGTTCTGTCTCCAGCATATGACCCGCCTGTCTTGGATCCTGTGGCACCACCCTCTCCTGAGTCTCCTATTGGTCCTGAACTTCGTCGTTCTACTCGGGTAAGCATTCCTCCCCCTTCTCTCACTGATTATCATTGCTCTTTTGCTCTTGCCACTCTCTATGAACTTCACACCTATCGTGAGGCTCATACTGACCCTCTTTGGCAGCAAGCTATGAATGAAGAACTAGATGCCCTTCATAAGAATCACACTTGGGATATGGTTGATTTGCCTCCTGGTCAGTCTGTAGTAGGTTGTAGGTGGGTTTACAAGATCAAGACCAAGGCTGATGGATCTGTTGAACGATACAAGGCTCGCCTAGTTGCCAAGGGCTTTACTCAGGAGTATGGATTGACTATGAGGAAACATTTGCTCCTGTTGCTCGTCTTACATCTGTTAGATGTCTCATTGCTATGGCTGCTGTTCGCCGTTGGCCTCTTTATCAAATGGATGTGAAGAATGCTTTCCTCAATGGAGACCTCCATGAAGAAGTGTACATGCAACCATCCCCTGGCTATCCACACTCAGGCAATTAAGTTTGCCGCCTTCGTCGTGCTCTTTATGGCCTCAAGCAGGCTCCTCGAGCTTGGTTTGAAAAGTTTAGCTCAGTTGTTGCTCAGCAGGGTTTCACTTCGAGTCCTCATGACACTGCTCTCTTTGTTCGAAGATCCTCTGCTGGTATCACTCTTATTCTTCTTTATGTTGATGATATGATTATTACTGGAGATGATTCTGCAAGTATCCGTTCTCTTCAGAACTTCCTTAGTCAGCATTTTAAGATGAAAGATCTGGGCACTCTCAGCTATTTTCTTAGGCTTGAGGTTACCTCATCCTCTGATGGATACTATCTTTCCCAGGCTAAATATGCTTCTGATCTTCTCTCCAAAGCCGGTGTCACTGATAACAAGACTGTTTCCACTCCTTTGGAATACAATGCAAAGCTCACACCCTTGGACGGTGAACCTATATACGATGCTACTCGCTATTGTCAGTTGGTTGGCAGTTTGATCTATCTCACTGTTACTCGTCCAGATATTTCACATGCTGTGGGTATGGTTAGTAAGTTCATGGATGCACCTCGTTCTGTCCACTATGCTGCTGTTCTTCGGATTCTCCGATATGTCAAAGGCACACTTTATCATGGTCTGCATTACTCCTCTCGATCTTCTCTCGAGCTTCATGCTTATTCAGATGCTGACTGGGCAGGTGATCCAACTGATTGATGCTCTATCACAGGTTTTTGTTTCCTGTTAGGTACTTCTCTGGTCTCGTGGCGCAGCAAGAAGCAGGATGTGGTTTCTCGTTCTAGTACTGAGGCTGAGTATCGTGCCCTTGCCGACACTACTTGTGAGCTTGTTTGGCTTCGCTGGCTCTTGGCTGACATGGATGCTCCACAGCCCATTGCCACTCCTCTTTATTGTGACAATCGTAGTGCTATCTACATTGCTCATAATGATGTCTTCCATGAACGCACTAAGCATATTAAGATCGACTGCCACATCACTCGCCAGCATCTTAAGAAAGGAAATCTCCAGTTATTCTCCATCTCCTCTGCTGACCAGCCTGCTGATATCTTTACCAAGACTCACCCGCTTGGTCGTCTTCGAGATCTTATATCCAAACTCCAGTTGGCTTCCTCCTTGCCACCTCGAGTTTGAGGGGGGATGTTAGTGTATAGCTTAGACTAGTTTAGCCCATTGGGTTTAGCCCAGTATACTGTACTTGTAGTTTACTCCTTTTACTTGTACTGCACACATATCTAGCCTATATAAGGCTCTCTATTGTACATTATTATACACACATCAATATACAGACTATTCAGTCTTTCTCACACTTTATATTCTTAACAATTAGAAAATAAACATAAAATAGACGCAATGCTACCCAGATTTACAAACTCACTTTTTTTTTAAAATTTTTTTAATTTTAAGTATTAGAAACAAATAATTTTTGAATAACAACCATCAAATAACCGAGTATACGTTGGGACAGAAAAAGCGAAATCTATAAAAGAGAAGAGGAAGAATAGGAGATGGACTTACCACATTGTTTTTGTATTACTTTGACCAAAAATATCTTCAACTTCTCTAATTTGGTGAGCGGCCCTTGAATTTTGATCGTTTGCAGCTCTTGAATAGGAGAACTTTCCTCTCTTTTTTCCCTGTGAGAGAATAAGGAACAAATCAAATTAAAGAAAAAATCTATGCGTAACCTTTGATAATTGTCCGTTTGATTAATTCAATATGAGAAAACTTACCACTCTGATCTGTCTTGGACCAATATGCACAACTACCCTTTAATCCGTTTTTAGGGGAGAAAGATATCTGGAATATGGGCAATTTTGAGCCACTCTGCGCCGCTTCCCTTCCCATATCTTTCCTTTAATTTGGGGCAATCATAAATATTTAATTCGGTGAGATGTTGTATCGCTTCCGCTGTTGGCAGATACATAAGATTCATGCATTTCCAAAGGTGCAAGCTTCGAACAGAAGAAAGGTTGCCCAACCACTCAGGCAAAGCTTCCATCTGGTCAAAATTCTGTATCGAGAGGTGTGTTAGGGCAGTAAATCGTCGAATATCGTCTGGGAGAGAGTTGAGTTTAGCCCATCCATACAAACTTAGTGTTTCAAGGGATGCGTGTTGGATGGAACTGAGACTAGGTAAAGCATCCAACTCCTCACAAAACCCACCAATTCTCAAACTCTTCAAGTGGGTGAGGCAGTCTAACCCATCTGGCAAACCCATCAATCTTTTACAAGATCTAATTGTTAAAGAGTAAAGTGAATGCAAATCCTGTAGATTTGGAATTGATATCAGATTAGGACACTCATTTATCTCCAATGACGATAGAGATATACATGATTGAAGACCAATTGGTAGAACTTCATCACTACACGATATCGCTAGGGTTCGAAGAAGTAACGCCACACCTTTTATACTTGGAAAGGACCTCAGATTAGGACAATTTATTACTTTGAATTCCTCAAGGGAACGAAGGGTGTGCAGTCTATCCGGCAAATAACTCAATTTCTCACAGTTTGATATTTCCAGTGACCGAAGAGAAGAGATTGTGCATAACATCATCCATCAGCCGTTCAAAATAGTAAGTTATAGTAAGTTAGGAATGTTTTTGGATAGTTGGGAAAACTAACATCTCGAGTTTTAGAAACTCGAGATCCATATTATAACTTGAGTCCAAAAGACTCGTTTTGCAAGTGTGAAAATGTTACACAGAACTCGAGTCTTTAAAACTCGATTTCCATGCAAAAAAATTTCACCTATAGTGGCGTTTTTAAGCCTTACAGTGACGTTTTAAAGCCCTATAGCGGCGTTTTTCTGCAAAAAATTTTTTATAAGTATAGGTTTAGGGGGTCCTATAGTGGCGTTTTTAAGACCTATAGTGACGTTTTACAGACCTATAGCGGCGTTTTTTGTCAATTAATGGAAATCGAGTTTTTAAAACTCGATTTTTAGCCTGATTTTTTTCCCAATTTAATTTAATCCAGTTACAAATCGAGACTTAAAAACTCGAGTTTTATCTTGGAACTCGAGTTTTAGACACTCGAGATGCTAGTTTTCAAAATTGTTTTGAAATGTGACAATTAACTAAATTTTTTAATATTTATTGTTATTTAGAAAAAAAATTCCCGAAGAGAAGTGTAGAAGCCCCATACATCCCCATGTGGTGATAGGGATACCAAATCATAACACCACGATATAGTCAAAGACATAAGACCCGAATTATTTTTCAATAACTGCTCTGGCAAAGAAGCAAGTTCTGAAATTCCCTTAATATTAAGAGACGTTAGTGTGGTAAGCTTGTTGCTAATTTTTTCAAATGTCGTGCTATTGGTGTAGAAAATATCTAATACCTCAAGAGAAGGAAAATGACATGGAGCACTTTTCAGTTGCTCACAGAAATAAATGGTCAAATTCTTAAGGCAAGGAAACACCATTCCCGTTGTTGTTGGCTCCATCGCATCTGTCCATTCAACTAGATTTTGCATCGACCACAATTGAAGACTTTTCAAACATGGGAAGAATATTTTGTCGTAACCATCATCATTATAGTTGCCGTAAAACTCGGGTCCTATAGATCTTACATTATCCATATCACCTATTTCAAGATCCCTAAGACAGGGTAGAAGCCCGAGAGTGGGAAGAACCTCACATTTCTTGCAACCAATTAATTTGATATTAATCAAATTGTCATATAGCAAAAAACCATCCCTTGCATCATGACTTGTCAACATCCATGATGGGAATTTCTCCCCTCCAAAACCATCAATTGTTAAGCTCTTCAAATATCGGTGAGGTTGGAGTCCTTCCAACACCTCTTCATCATTATTGCGGTTGCCTTCTCTATTCTTACTCCGGTAAAATTCCAATTCGTATACTTTGGCCTTTTCTACTAACTTGGCGTTTTTGGAGGCTTCTTTATCTTTCACGTGCTCTAGCCTACGAATGTCTAATTTTCCTTTTAGTTGATTTAAGCATCCCAATTCTTCGATTTGAAAACCTGTGCCTTGACCCACAACGAAACATTGCAAAGTTTGCAGACAAGTCAACTGCCCTAAGCCTTTAGGTGTTCGCACAATTTCATAACCATTAAAATAAATATGTCTCAAATTAATCAAATTTTTTAGATCTTCTGGAAACTCTTTGAGATTATTACAACCTTCAACTCTTGAAGTTTGCAAATTGTAGAGCTTGGTGATGGCCTTTGGTAACACTTTGACGAAGGTACTTGCGATGCTAAGAAGTCTCAAATGTATTAATAGGTCAATTGAACTCGGCAATTCTTTAATACTGTTTCCATGTAATTTTAAAACACGTAAACATTCAAAATTGAATATTGTGTTCCCAAGTGCACCATTTTCTAAAATAAATGTACGCAATTTCCTGATGCCATCTTTTAAAAATGGAATTCTTGGTATACTTTTGCCTTTAGGTTGGATCACTAAACGTCGTACAAGGCTGATACCATCTACTAAATCCTCATTTAAAATTAGGGTCTCAGATTTTGAAACTGAGAGAACAAGATCATGCACCAAATCATGCATCTTGCATATGATAATATTATCATAGTAATCCTTTTCCTCATCTTGGAATAAGGAATTTGCCAGTAAGATATCAAAATACCTGTTACCAATATCCTCCATCTCCAAACAACTTCCTAGAGATGGTTGAAGGAACCCTTCAGCCATCCAAAGCTGAATTAATTCTTCCTTATTAATCCTATAATCTTTAGGAAAAATTGAACAATACGCAAAACATTGTTTAAGAGATGGTAATGGAAGATGATCAAAGCTCAATTTTAATATTGATAACATTCCATTGCTACCATGTGGAGAATTCCAAATTTCATTGTTTAGAAGTGCTAACCATTCATTTTTCTCTTTTTTACGACACATCATCCCTCCTAGTACTTTTGCAGCTAATGGGACCCCTCCACATTTTTTTGCAATATCCCTTCCAATAGCCTCTAAATCTTGAGTTAGAGGAATTGAAGATACTCTTTTCTTGATTGTGGACCAACATTCTTCCTCAGGTAGTTTTTCTAAATGATGTCAGGGATGCGTCTTCATGATTTTTGCCACATCGTCACTACGGGTTGTAACAATGATATTGTTTCCAGTATTTGACATTATTCCTAACAAACAAACCCTTAATGTATCCCATTTTAGTGGATCTTCATTCCATACATCATCAAGGATGAGAAGATATTTTTTCCCCTGCAACTCTTTTTGAAGGTTTTGAAGTATTGCATTCTTACTTCCTAAAGGACTCGAGTTATTGGTAAGGGATTCAAGAATCCCTCTTAAAATATTTTTATCATTGAAATCATCAGAGACACATACCCATATTGTCTTATCAAAATGTTTTTTCACTAGCTCATGATTATACACTAGTTTTGCAAAAGTTGTCTTTCCCAAACCAGCCATGCCGACTATAGGAATAACTGAGAGTTGTTGATTGGTTGCACTAGTCAGCAAGCTCACTATTTTTGAAACTTCACTTTTCCTTCCTACAACTTCTGAATGATCAAGAAAGGAGTCTGTCTCTCTAGTTGGAATAATCTCAACATTTGAATCTACTGACAATATTCTATCAAGTCCAAACCCATTTGCCAACCCATTTACTTTTGCTAGTTTTTCCTGAACATCCTTAATTTTTTTCGCCATGGAGAGACGGAAAATAAATGGGTCAAGGAAGTTTACCTTTCTCTTCCTTTCGTTTTCGACCTCTATCTTTTGCCGAAGATTCTCATACATAAACTCGTCCAGCACATCGTCAGCTTCATAAGCAACATCTTCAAGCTTCTGGAGCCAAAGCTTCACAGACTCATCTCTCACTTGTCTTCTCTCGGCATCAGTCAAAACTGCTCGAATCATGGTTAATGATTCACCAAGCCCTCTTAGCTCCTCCATGCAACCCCAAGCATTGCCGATCAGCTCAGTAGCAAATGAAATCACCCTGCTTACGATTTCCTCAGCCATCGTGCTCTGATGATAAGTCAAAAATAAATTGAAAACCATTCAGAAACTACAGAAGAACTGGTGATGCGTCAAAAAACTAACAACTATTATTGATGGAAGGGTGAAACTATAGAAGAACTGTGCTTGTGATGCGTTAAAGACTTAACGGCCATCGTTTTCTTCTTCTTCTTTTTTTTTTTTTTTTTTTTTTTTTTTTTTAAATTGTCTTCATTTTCTAATGAATAGTAATTGTAAAGTTAGTAAACATAACTGATTAGAAGTATCTAGTTTGTAAATGATCAAATGAGCATCGCGTGCTTTCATTACCACAAGGACAACAACTGTAGTGAAATAGCAAAAAATGATCTGTTGCATGCAGGTATGAAGATGATTTAGTTCTTAGATTACAGCTTTGAGAACGACAATTTTGTTCCCATACAGAGGGGAATGGAAAAAAAGTAAATAATAGAAAAACACTTTTCCTTCTTTACAAGGTGGAGGTATTAGGTTTGAGTTATGAAGCAGAAATTGATAGTCATAGTCATAACAATATTGATGAAAACAATAATAAGATGAAGCGCAAATTATTTCCAGAACAGAGTCTTACTTGGCAATGTGAAAACTTGAATTTCTTTTGAGAATCAAAGCACTTGTTGATCTTTTGTAATAAGAGATTACAATTTTGGAATTTGAGACTACAAAATAAGGAAAGTGGTAAAAAAGAAGAGGATGGGAATAGGGCAGTGGAAATCTTAGAGGCTTTAGTACCTGAAAAGGATGTGTAACCGCTATAACGCGTTGATTGACCTAAAAAAGAAGAAGTGGTCCAAATTAGTAATAATTGAGGCGAAAATTCTTCAAGCGCAATTACTCATGTTCACATTCTCAGTGAATGTGAACACGAGAAATTAAGATTTAGTGATAGGTTGTAATTAGGCTCGATTTCAAGTTCGACCTACTTAGATTCAGATCAAGATTGGGTTTGGATCAAAGTTCTATATTCTCACGGATTGCGTGAGGTTGCAACTAACTAGTTAAATTTTTTATTTTATTTTATTTTTAGAAACAAGCACACACATGGAGGAACATTACAAACTTTACTCAAAATTTTTACTTAAGTTATAATTTACACGAGAACGGTGAATAGTTAAGTTAAAAGAGAAAATCCATAAGACTAATTCTATATCAATTATGCACATATCCTACAAAATGTTAGGTTTTTAAAATTAACAGGCTCACATTGGAAATGTAGCCAAAATTAAAATATTTAGATGGATGTGTGATGAAAAAAAAAAAAAAAACTGAGAAAGCCAAGATAAAGAATTAGTAAGTTATCCACTCAAAGTGATTCCCACCGAGAAAAAATTAAGAGAGAATAAGGTTGTGTTTGGCTCAATGTAAATTGTTTTCTGAGTGTAAAATATTTTCATGTGAAAATATTTTTTAGAAAGGAAAAGATTTTCAGGTGTTTGGTTGAATTCCAAAAATTACTTTGGAAAATATTTTCTGGTGTTTGGTTGTATTCTTGAAAATGCTCTAGAAAACACATTTTTATCAGGTTTCTCACATTTTCCCAAGATCCAAACAAATATTATTATAGAAAATCTCAATATATAAACACAAAAAATAAGCAAAAATCAGAACAAAAAAAATTTGCCCTTCCTCAAATGGGACACTAATCGTCAGAGAGGTGGAGAGAGATAGCTTGAGAGGAAGAGATGGGTAATGGCAATGGCAAGATCATGAGAAACGATATCAAAATAAAACCATTTATTCACAATATATACATAATATACTCGGTGAGAGGAGGAAGAAAGAGTGAGAGATAGATCGAGAAAGTGCGATCTCGGTACCAACGGAGGACGGCGGTGGCCAGATCGGGAAAGAAAGAGATCGGTACCAACGAAGGACAGCTGCAGCTAGATCAGGTGGGTGTGGGTTTGCCGAAATGGGGATTGGGTTATGTGGGTAGTCCAGGGTAGCTTGGATGATGGCGGTGGTGGATCGGAGACATGCAGCGATGGAGCATGGCGGTGAGGTTGAGTGGGTGCGATCTCGCCGGTGTTGGGGTGCGACGAGCCGCTGTTAGGGTGCAACGAGTGAGCTGGTGCTGGGGTGCGACGAGCCGGTGCTTGGATGTGCGATCTCCTCTAGCTGTTTCTCTCTCTCTCTTCTATTTTCCTGGGGTGTAATTCATTTGAAGGTAAAATAAGACCTGAAATGGTTTTACACTAGAAAGGCTTTATTTTACAGTCAACTCAGAAAATCAATTTCAGTTGACCCAATTTTCAGTACGTACCAAACACGGAGCGTGGGGTAAAAGGATTTCTTGAAATCATTTTCAGTCGAAACAAACGCAGCATAAGTATTTTACTTTTTACCATTAAAATAGAATTATATAATTCAATTTACAAAGTGATAAATATAAAGAAAGAAAATTGTGAGGGTTTAAACTCTGAATGTCTCTATTAAAAAATTTAAAAAAAAAATGTTAGCTGAGTTATAAGACTCTTGGCTTGATTGAGCAAAAAAGAGTGAAATAAAATTAAGCTGGTTTAAAAAATAATAATAATAATAATAATAATAATAATTGTGTTGGTCTATTACTAGTTGTATAGTGTGTGCAGTGTATTCCATATGAGGAGCCTGAGTCTAAATGAACAAGGGGTCATTCGGCCAAGACTTGGACCAATTGAGCCCAGCTTTATGCAAATGAGGCTACAATCGCCTCACCTCATGGAACTATAAGGTAAGAAGCATGTAGCCAGTAGCATGGACCAAACTATAGCTAAAAGGCCAGACAAAGAGTTTCGACAAGAGAAGAAAGAATTGGACTGGACAATGAGCTGTACAAGTTACAACCCAGCCCAATTTCATTCCTATCTTTGCTTTTTATCATGTGCCAATGACGTTTTTCCCCTATTAAATTAAGAGTTTTATATAGAGTCATCATTTATCTATAGTATATAAAGTGAGTGTTTGGGTAAAGATAAAAAATGAAAATTATTTCACCATTTAGTTTATTTTTACTATTATTTATGGGTTTCACTGTACTTTTTAGCACTATTTATGAGCCAATTACATTGTTTCAATTAACATTTACTTTTATTTATAGTATTTTCAACAATAATTTTTCAGTTTCAGCAAAATAAACAGTATCCAAATACAGAATCATATATCCCTGTATGCAGCAACTGCTGCGCCTTGTGTGCAGGAAATCTTTGTCTTATAATAATAGAAGCCTTGCATTTAATTTTGCAAGACCCTTGTTGTGCTATCTCATTGGCCACATCATCAACCTTTTCTCAATCAAATTTTCTTTTAATTTCTTTTTTGGTAATATTATGAGAAAATTTTACCTAATCCAACCTCAGTAATGATTTAGATCTCAAATTTAAAAATTACAGCTTAAATCACTTTTAAGCTAATCCAACAATTAACACTGAATTTAAGTGATTAACCAATTATAAAGTACATGTACATCAAAATTAGCATGGATAAACATGTAAAACATAAACAATTAGCAACCCACATAAATTCAAAGACTCTGTGGTACCATTGCTAGAAACAATCCACTAAAATGTGGAGCAATCTTGTTTTCGCAACCAAGCGCTGATTACACCTTCAAGCCTCATGGGTGAATATGGGTGTGCTCCACTGATTCCCAAAAGTCCAATCAACACTCAATTGTAGTGATGGAAATGATAACTGATTTTCCTCTCGACCAAGACTCCTATGAAAATCCGCCGAAGTTGTCTCTCAACCAAAATTCAAATGCCTGACACGTGCAACTCCGACTCGCTCGACCAAAACTTCTTCTTCAGCAACTTCTGTTTTAGCTCTTGAACCCTTATAACCCAGTTACAAATGAATCCACAAAATACAAAAATACAATGTATCTCTCCTGCTAATTCAGGGTTTAATTAGTTTGCATCCTCTGAAGCTTTAGTTTGTTTGTGTAGTGTCTCTCTCTGCCAATCACCCACTTTCACATGCACGAATACTGTTTGATAAAATACCTGACTGAGAGTGTTTTGTTCTTTTTCTAGATTTTGATTTTGTACAATGCCCAAGTTTAATAAGTGGACATGTATACTTCTTCCTAAAGTATATTAATGATTTGGTAATGGCCAAATTTAGCACGTGGTTTTTTGTTTTTGTTAATGTTTGATGTACTTTTTATTGTAGAAAAGCTAAGGCTTTTCCCCCTTTTGTTGAGTATATAGATACTCATTAGCATTAACTCAAGCTTGACTCACGTTATAGATCAATTATAGTATACATGGTACACTAAAGACAGAGCATACTCAATGACTTTCAAGCATCTACACTCGACAATACATATACCATGTCTTAGAGATAACCAATATGCAAAATCCATTTGCAATCCTTGAACCCAGTACATATTCTATAGAAATTAAGTTCTTGGTCTCAGCCTCTTAAAAGATTTTCTTTGAATTGTCTATATAAAATATTTTTAAAAAATATGTTAATCTATAGTTTTATAAAGAACACTCTTCCACCATTGAGTTTCCTGATCAGACTTGAAATTTACGTAGTCTTATTTAAATCTAACCCACATATGTAAGAGGTTTGTGATGTTGCCGTGTTTAGTGTCCATATGTTGTATTCCTTTTTTTGGAAAGAAGAGGAGACATCTAGACTACATAGCTTAGTCTTCTGTGATAGGGACCAGTTATAAGGCATCTAAATGACTTTCTATGGTTCAAGTTAAGACCCCACAAATTTGATAGGAAGGCCAAAAGGAATTTAGTGGAGGTTTTCAAACATGATGATGCCATATTACCTTTTGTCTTTTGGTTAAAGCAGAGGTCAAGAGAGAGCGAAGGATACCACCCTGCGATTTTAGCCCAAGTTGGGGTTAAAGTGATGATGCCTTCATCCCTCTCTATAGATGCACCTAATTTGATATCTTACTGGGCACATTACTAATGGCATAAGCACAAGTGTAATGAGAGTCAGCTGATCATTGACATAGCTTTTGTCTAGCTGAAGAGTAGTTTTCTTTTTCTTAACATGCCTTTATTTGAATGCCTTTCTACTTGAAGTTTCTACTTTTTATTTGCTTTTGAGAAGCCTTGAGTAGAGTTAGATAATGCAGTTGCTTCAAATTTAGTGATGGCATTGACTTGACATGTGATTATCTCTGTCCAACATTTAGTTGATCTATTCTAAAATTCTTTATTCACCTTTGTCTTTAAATATCAGATTAGATTGAAGATGTTACTCTTTACTTTGATGCTAGATCTACAGAAAGTTTCCAATTTACGGGGGCATTTCATGCGTTGCTGGACCTTGGAGTATGTGCTATTTGTAGTTTCTCTTGATACAGTACGCTAATGGTGTCATGTGTCTCCTGACATGTCTTTTATTGCTTCTTTCAACCTGATATGGATAAGTTTAAATAACTTCACATGTGAACATAATTCATAAATAGATATGTCTGTATCAATATGTGTGCACGTGCATGTGTGCCAGATATGGTAGCAAACCATCTTAGAGATTACCCAGTTTGTTGCTCACATCTCAAGCATGTTATAATTTGCATTTGCTTCAACTCTAGGTTATTGATTGGAACTCAATTTGATGCCGCAAGGAAAATAGTGTTCATCTCATCTCATCATAGGTTTGTTAAGCAAGATTTTTATCCAAATGCTGCCTGATTTCTCTCATCCCTCTACCACTTGAGCCAAGGCCCAATTGCTACATCTTACCTTTTTTTTTTTTTTGAGTGAACACTAGTTACTTTTTTCTATTTTTTGGATAAGCTAGTCAACTATAAGTATTACACTACTATTTTTCAATATATAAGAGAATCTATTGTTGTCACCATTGGATGCATTACTAGGACTTTACTCTAGAGGTAACTTTGTGTTCCTTGATACTTAATTTTTGATAGGGTGCACAATCTATCTCTATGTTTGTTTGTGAGCTTTTACTGTTGTCATATAAATTTCATGTTAAGACTTTCTTTTTGATGCTAAATTCCTGTACGAAGTTCCCATTTTTGGTGTAGATCCATATGTATGTTTCTGTTCCTATTTGGTTTTCTTGGACATGAATTATGTTTATGCATATTGCATTGCCTGCCTTATACATGGATTCTTAATATGATGTTGTAGTTGCCATGGATTCTAGACACTGTTTCTGGTGTATTTTGTATAATCTAACCAATGCTGTGTCGATTATCGAATTCCTCATTTTATATGTGTTTACATCTAATAACCGTTGTTTGTTGTATTAGACATATTGGAATTTATATTTACCTATTTGGGACAATTTTTTACCTCGAAATTGTGGAATGTTTTTCGTAGATTACCCCAAAAAAAAAAAAAAAAATTCATAACAGTTTTTTGTTAGTTTGTAAAATGATTGGTAGAGTTCTTTAAACAGAAGACAGATTTGGTTGTTTTGGCCATACAAATATATGTAAACCTGAGGAGAAAAAGTAAATTTCATTTTTTAAAGTTCAACATATAGACTTGTTCTTATGTAACATTGAATCATTTATATAGTGATTTGTTTCCCTTTGTAAATCTGGTCATTCCCAAAGGAGATTGAGACACTCTCATTAAGCTGAGGAGTTCATTTTTATTTTATAGTTGCAAAATAAGTCCACTAGAAGTTGTAAATTTGATTAGGTAAATTGAAAGTGACCTCTCTGTTATTTTATTTTTTTTTTTTTTTTTTTTCATTGGACACAATATATATGTAGAGACAGAGTAATGCATAGTGATTAGTTCTTTTAGATGCCTCCAACTTATTAGATATGTTTCGAACAGGTCTACTTTATCTGAAACCAGTAGGGGGTGGCTAAATTGGACTCTGATTCGGTATCTCATTAGCAAAATTCATGCCTTCTTGTTGATTAGTTGATAAACCTCCAACGTGATATTGATGAAAGGTCGATCCCATTAGGCCTAAAATGAATTTTCAAAATGTATTAATTTATGTTTTCCTTTAATCTGATCTAGTTCTATATCGTGTTTTTAATCTACACTATCCTGGAGTGACCTTGAGTACCAAGGGAAAACACTTCACTCTTCTCTATGCTCATTAAGATATTATTGGTATTCATTCTAAAATGGAACTCAATAGACCAAATTTATTATTATGAGATTTGAAAAACTCATTGGTCTGTGTGGTCTGTAATTGTTATTTATATTTTCACAAGAAATGTTCTTTTATTTTTTAGTTGACAAACTTTGGCATTACATTTTTATTGCTAAACATGACTGTGCAAGCTTATGTAATTTTAAATCAAATGATTTTTTTTTTCCTTGATTTGTGTGTGAGTGGTCTAGTAGTCTACTTGCCATATATTAACTTACATAATGTCATTAATAATTTGAAATGAAAGGTTTAGGACCGTGAAGAGATCAAACAAGAGGCGGTTCCAAAACTACTACATGAATCTTCAGAGAACGAGAGTATAGTAAAGTTGAGCATAGATAATTTATATAGCTTTTACACAAAAGCATAGATTATATGTTCAATTAATGGCTAAATCATTATCAAAATTATCAAATGCATACATCTAACTGTTACTGATAAAATTTAACATAAAAAAAATTGCAGACATATAACTCTTGCTTTGAGCATGAGGTGACGGTGTTATTTCTTTTTCTTACCATTATCCTGATTTAAAAAAAATATTGACGTGCATAAGCAGTTGTGGCATGAATTAGTTTGCTTCTTTTAATCCCCCGCCTCTCCGTTATGCTTTATAATTGATTGACTAAGATCTTCAACATATTTTGGGTAGAAAAATTTTTGTAATAATTGATTCTTATATTTTAGTTTAGTGATTATAAAATATAATTAAAAAATTGTGAAAACTTCATTTGATAGTTCTTATGTTATAAAATGAAAACAAAGCTTTTATGAAATGCTCGATAACTCTCCAAAAATGGTAAATAATGTTAGCTTCTGTATAAAATAATCGAAGATCAATTGCATGTTCTAGTTAAAATTATCCATTCTCCAACATTTTATTTGCATACACATCTCACTATATTTTAAATTGCATAATACATTATATTTCCTTGAAAACAATTTAAAAAAATTTAAAACACTTTTAAATAACGAATATGGACTGCCTAACTTATGGGATATATATTACAATATATCAATTATATTTCATCACTTGTTGTTTATGGTTCAATAGAAACGAGGTTCGGCTGGGTGAGGCAAGGCAGCAAGGCTCGTCCATAGTGCAGAAAGCTTGCTTCCTCTTGGATGAGTTCCAGACAACAAATTTCAAGCTGAAACCGGTTGTGGACAGAGATGAAACCCAGTGGCCACCACCGAAACCTCCATGGTTTAAGCTTAATTTCAATGGGGCAACCTTCATGGCTTCTCAATCTTCTGGCGTCGGGATAGTCATTCGGAAAGTGTTGGCAGAGTGGAGGCAGCTTTGAGTAAATCTATACCTTAACTGCTGGGTTCTTTAGAGATTGAAGCCAAAGCCTTAGAGGAGGGTGTGTCTTTTGCATGGGATGTAGGTGTCCGAGAGGTGATCTTTGAATGCGACTCACAGATTGTTGCTGAGGCTGTGAATGGATCATGTCACCCACCAGTACCTACTCGCAATATTGTTGAGGGGATTCAACATAAGCTAAAGGAATTCAGGGGAGTACAAGTCTCTCATGTGTTATGTTGGAAAAGAAAATAATGCCTTCGGCAAAAAGAGAGATTTATGTACCTGAACTTGTTTGCAGATAAATACATTTCAGCCCCCCCAAGGCCTCAATTGGATAACAAACATCGAATAACCTAAATTTTGTGAAGTAAACTAGGAAAGTGAGTGAGTATATGCTGGGAAAGGAAAAAGAGAAAAAGAGAAGAGGAGCTGAACTTACCAAATTGTTTCTGGATTATGGAAAAATGGGCAATCTTGTCTTGGGCTATTTTTGTTTGACTAGAGAGGAGATACTAAAAAATCTCCCATTTTTCTTTAATTTGGAGAGCCTCTTGAATATTGATTATCTGCAGCTATTGAATGAGAAATAAATGAAAAAAAAAAAAAAAAAAAAAAGGCCTAGAAAAAATAAAAGGATTAAAGAGATTTGATAAATAATGGAATATGGGCACTCTTGGACCAAATTAAGAGACAGAGAAAGTTTTTTTTTTTTTTTTTTTTGAGAAGAAGAGCCAGAGAAAGAAACTGGGAGAAAATAAAGAATGTAAGAGTATAATAGAAGAGTCTCAGCCAAAAAAGAAAAAAGAAAGAAAAAAAGTATAATAGAAGGGAAAAGGATTTACAGGTGTATGGTGTGTACAGCGCGTGCCATATGAGGAGCCTGATTCTAAATGAAGAAGAAGTGATTCGGCCCAGACTTGGACCAATTGAGCCCAGCTTTATGCAAATGAGGCTGCAATCGTCTTGCTTCATGGACCTAAGGCAAAAACATGTACCATGGACCAAACTAGCTAAAAGGCCATACTAAGAATTTCGACAAGAGAAGAAAGAATTGGTTTGGGCAATGAGTTGTACAAGTTACAACCCAACCCAATTTCATTGCTATCTTTTGCATTTTATCTTGTGCCATGTTCTATACAACGTGATAATTGTTTCTTTGACTACTAATTGGGAAAAATTGAACTATGGAGAATTTGGGAATTTCAATAAGGACATAATAACAACAATATATTTGTCCCAAAAAATGTAAGATCCTCTGTGGAACGCGACTTCTCTCTTCTTTTTCTTTTTTTCATTTTTTTGAGAGAAAATCTAGTAATGTGGAATAATGTTTTATAATATAATTATACATAAAAAGTTCAATATTTCATAATTAATGTCATCCTAATTAGCCAACTTCATAAAAGAAATATTTAAAAAAAAAAAAAAACAAATTAAGGTACATAAACTCTTTTACATAATTCAACATATTAAAAGTTAATGAAATCTCATACATATTATTGTTTTTAATTTTTAATTTTTTTAAAATCTAATACATGATTAAACTTACCAAAAAAGATTATAAAAACTCATAAAGTGGATTTTTTCTTTAAAAAAATTAATTAAAAAAGCCACAAAAGCAATTACAATTCTTAAATGCACATTTTGCCCAAAATACCAGAATTTCGTTGAAATGGCCAATATAGGCCAAAGTTTGGACCAAGATAAAATAAGGGTTTAGAATAGCCAGAACAAAATATACAGTAAAATATTGGATCAAATAAAAAGTATCTAAATTTAAACAAGTCACTATTTTTTAGTTCTATAAAAAATCAACATAGTAATAGGTTCCAGTTAGCTCAACTGGTAAAATTTCTTCTTATCGAATAAGAAATCTGATACTCAAATTCCGACTATTTCATAAACTAATTGGTGTCTTAATTTGATCATACAAATAAATCAATATAGAGTAGAATCCATAAGGTGAAATTCTATTATATATATATATATATATATCTCAATATGAGTTTTGGTTAACCCATGTGCCCTCTCTCTCTCTCTCTCTCTCTCTCTCTCTCTCTCTCTCTCTCTCTCTCTCCTTAGATATTAAAACAAATAAATTTTCTTGGGGAAAATATTAATAATAATTTAATCAACTAATTAGTAACATAAAAATTGATGAATGCTTGCCACATCCCTCATGGCAGCTCAAGTTGCGTTAATCCCTGCTCAGTTTGCATTAGAATGATGTCTGTTATTAGGAATAAGTTGTGTTTATAATTTTTTGAAGTTTTACTATTAATTAAGCGAAGTTTCTCTCATTCAAAAACTTCTTGTATGACCGTAACATAGACAAGTATGCTTAGGTGAATTATGTTCTTGCAGCAATTTTTATTTTTCTTTTGGCCATCATAATGAGCATCTACATTTCACTTCTTTGAATTATTCTTGTATCACTTTTGGATGAAAAGACCTAGGTTTTAATAATGAGCATTGTTATTATACTGGAAGGAAGTAAGAGCACCACAATATCTAGGGAATAGAAAACCAAGTGAGAACCAGTATCTCTGACTTAACTACAACAATAGAGATGCATTTTTTTCACAAAATTGTAGCCTGGCATTCATAAGTACCCTTTCAGATACCTAATATTTTTGAAAGAAATATACTAATCATGGACATATGAAAGTTCATTTTACTATTCACGAACTGAACAGGAAAATCTTTACAAATATTTGATTTCTTCAAAATGTGTTGGACGAATCATGGACACTATCTGACCTCTGTACACCTCTAAACATTACAAAAGATATTAGATATATACAAAGCCTAGATTAGCTGTTCGGCAAGAGGATAACAAGAAGAAATTTATTTAATAACTTTTTACACAGCTAAGTCTTAATTGCAGCTCATCAAGAACTTCCGCTTTCACAGAAGTTGTAAAAGAAATTGGATTGGGTATATTCAGAGTCAGATTGATTGAGTTTGGTCCCACTTGATGCCTATTTCCACTAAAATCTAGCTTTGCTCAAGCACCCTCCCAAGTTCTGGAACATTAAGAGAGGAAAAGATTGTTTCAGATGAGAGACTCCCTTGGAAATTAGGTTCAGCCAGAATGGTCACAACTAGATGATAGTAAAATAACACTACGTGCAATACTTCATATTGTATTGACATACGTTTCAGTTGACAGCGGATAGTCTTCCCTTTCTGCAGAATTGGTTCGAAGATAGAACAAAGCAGCCACCTTCTTGGGCAATATGGATCATTGTAGCTTGCCATATCTGCCTTACTTCGGCTGTAGGTCAAAAATAAATTTCAATGCCTACATATGGCAGCATAAGTATTAAACTAAAGACTGAAAAACTATAGTTTGTAAGGAAACTCAAGAATATAAAGGGAATGCTGAACAACCCAGTTTGGACCTTATAAAAACACCTAATTGGGAAAATGGTGATGAATCATGCTAAATTATTCTATAGATATAGTAAATTATTTTACAGATAACAGCACAAGGTACACAAAAACACACAAAAGAGATTTCTTTGTATTCTACAATGACAATGTTAAATTGAATGACAAAAGAAAAGACAATAAAATAACACTCACTAGGAGTTCTTTTATTAGTAACTATGACAAGACTGTAAGTAAAAATGACAAGAGGTATACCTTCAGTATATAAAGTCAGTTCTTAGAGAAGACATTCTATTGTCGCGGCAGATGAGGTCACCTATTATCAAGATTGGAGTCTTAAATACAGGCAGCAATGATGTCCCCGCTGATCAGCACACTTCACATTCTGATGCAATTGGCATTACCTTTTGATGTTTTCCAAGATACCAGCCCAGGGAATCGAAAACTAGAATGGCACTAAAGAGTGAGTATCCAGCGCTTTTAACTATTCCCTTCTAGAAAGGGACTTCATATTTACCCATTCAAGTAAAAAACTGTCAACTTTTCAGACCTGCATAAACAAACATTCAACATGGTTCAGGCACAACAAGAACAAAATTACATTTTCCAGTTGGTTATATGCATCACAAGAAAATGCATTACAGTGAGTAATAGTAAAGCTTAAAGTTGGAAGTATTGACTAGGCACAAATTTGTTCAACCTTGATTAGCAATTAGTTACTATCCCTGGTTCTTTTCTGGGTAGACTGCAAAATTAACTTATGTAACCATTGATTGAGCATTCATACCTGTATGTTCTAACTTTTTCCCTAAATTTGTGATGCCTCCCTCAATTTTTTCAAATCAGTTTGCAAATTCTCACAAAATAATCATAATTCTATGGCAAGAAAACTGCGTTGTATCTTGTTTCAACCTATCAATGACAATGGGGCTTTTAGTGTAGGAAATACAATTCAAATTGGATAAAAAGCACAGCTAGGATATTTTAGATTTTTAGTTATAGAAGATTTCATTGATAGAAGTTATTTTTTTTGGTAGAACATTGATAGAACTTTTCAGTCTTATTTCTGAGTAATACACATTAATTTTTAAGCCATATTGTATTAAATGAATAATTACAAACAAAATTCAGCTTACAGAGACTAATGTCCATTGCCTTGTCTGCAATTTGTAGGCTGTTACCCTCCATACAGGGATATGAAGTGAAGCACCCAAACAGGTTGGCCTCTTAGTTAAGACAACAAGACTGACAATAAGAGAAGACTGTAACAAAAATTTGAAAATCCATTAATTGAAGCTTACTATTATATGCTCTTTGCAGAGATTTGTAGCGGTGATTATCTGTGAAATGATTTTAACAATCAAACAGGTTGCAAGATGGCAAGGCAGCAGACGTATATCTTAGTGCATAACTTGATCTCAGAAAAAAAAAAAAAAAATGCATCAAATCTAAGTTTCAAGTAACTCTTCTTAATTGGGTTCTTCAATTTCTTGCAGATGTCTGAGGACCGGATATCATAGTTTATGCTATTGATTAGTACTAAAATTTGAACATTCAAAACAAGATATATATGATCATAATCAGTATGTAAGGGTAATCCTTGATGTGTACCTCAAAATCTAGAAAAATGCTGAAGTCACTACAACAGAGACTTTAACTTAGGAAACCAAAACATAGGATTTGAACAGCGGACAAATTGTCAGGAATCCTGTATATTCCAGGAAAAAAAGGAGTTATTTATGATTATATATATAGGAGATAGAAGCAAACTTGGTGAAAAGTGTAAATGCTGGAAAAGCCTAGGCCTTACTTGATTCATTGACACTTGCAGGTACATTCAAGTCATGGTTCCAGCTAACCTACAACCAGAAGTCTTTTAGGAAAAAATAAAAAGAAAGAAAACTGAAGACAATAAAATTAGCTTAGCTTGAGAATAAATGTAATTGAAATTATGAAGTAATCCAATGATGAGTAAAATAGCTTACCCAACATTATAATTTGATCTCAAAAGAAAAAAGATGTTAACCTTCTCATTTGATTTGATTTGAACCTCAAGTTATACTTCCTTATAGTGCACACTGCACAGCAAACCAGACTTTAAGTTCATCTACAAATTTGTTTAAAATAGAGTAAATAATTTGTCTCTAAGTATTTCACATGTTTAAAACTAACTTCAGATGAATTCGTAACATTAATTAACTTTAGAGAAGCTTGAAATATGAATAATGAAAAAGACCTATTTAATCCGAAATTGGTTAGTCAAAACTTAACAGTGAAGACAATGTAATAGTAACTAAAGAGCCCTAATCGATACATTGTTCGTAGACCAAAATACACACACACACACAAATAATCTCAAGAAGTTTAGAATTGATTGTTCAAACAAAAATACTTGATTTTTGTTGTTGTATGGAAAATTTGAAGATCTAAGAATGCTATGCAAAAAAATGTGCTACTCTATATGAGCACACAATTTTGAACAAAAATTATGGAAATTAAAAATTAAGTGCATAAGCTAGTCCATTCAAAGTGATATATTAAACCTAAGGACATTTGAGCAAAAATACCGATTTTAGATTCTTTGAGCTTAGCAGGAGTCAAAAATTTGCCTAGACAATTGGAACTTGGGCAATCTTGATCAATCTATGCTGAATTACATAACCTCTATTTGGGAAATGAAGGATTACCAGCATGGCATCATCTGTTATCTAGTGAGGCACCACACCCTTGCTGGAAGATATCTCAGCTTCTTGCAACTGTTTATAGACATCTCATCAACTAAATAAAGGTTCTGCAACTATAGTGGAAAGTCATCCACTCTTGTTTACTCTTTTTGATTTCAAAATATCTTACTTGCGATTGTTGAAGTACATGAGGCAGCAACTTGATCTTAGGCACACATAATGTTTGATTTGTGTGTAGCCTAAAATGTCGGACATCCTTTAAAAAAATTAAAAGGCTCCATTAAGAATACATCAACTAATTTTTCTTTCTTATATGGATCTAGATTATTCCACCAAACTTAGATAACACCACAATGCAGGGTTAGTATTAAGAGCATTTACTTTTGAAACTCTGAAGAGAATCTAACAAGGATATGGGAAGGTTTTGTTTTCCATTGACTGGATATGAGAATCTTAAGTAATAGGGAAAACTTAGATTTCACCATTTGTAATCCGGGAATAAATCCATGTATGTCATTAGAAATGGAAAAGAAAAAGGTTTCAAAATGAAAAACATGGAAAAGAGCAAATTAAGAAATCTGTACATGATTCTGAAGAATTCCATATAACACAAACAAGGTCATCAACACTCCCTATTGCTGTCAATTTTCCACTGAAATATAAAGAAACAATAAATTTCAAAAGCATAACAATTTTAGTGAATAGTATACAAAGTTGAGAATAGGAAAAACAAATATTGATAATAAAATTTTTTGGAAGAGAGACAATAGAAGAGAAGAAGAGAACTCACAAATTTTAGTGAGAGGAAAAAAAAAAGCACTGGAATCAATTTGTAAGTCTACCTTTTGTGATTTCTGGATTATGACCAATCTTTTGTTTGTAATCTAAGGCTTCACAAGATTATAAGTTAAAATAAATCCTCAACCACTGTGCCAAATCTTCCACTTAGGTTTCAATTGAGAGGGATCGCATCTTTCTTTATTGGAAGGTAGTGCACTCTTGTTCTTGGGTTTCATTTCTTGAAAAGATATGAAGCTGCCCCACTATTGTTGTGGAAGCTACAAGAAAACAAACATGTTACTTTCTGAATAAAAAGAAATTAAACACGTTAGCTCTTGCATGAGAACCTCAAATCCACAAAGGGTTCCTTGAATTCATAAATTCAAAGAGCTTTATGAAAGAATTTACCTGAAAGCACATTTGATCATGGCCGAAGGCTATGAGTTTTACTCCCAGCACCATTTCCCTTCATGTCACCTAATTTCACACAATTTTGCCGTGATCTCCAATGACTTCTAATAGTACTTTTCTACTTCTTGAATTTCCCGCACACTGACTTCTAACGAGCTCTGTTCTACATCACCCACCACTCTAGAAAGGTTCCAACATCATTAGCATTTAGTGACTCCAACTAATGATATAAATAGGTATCAATATAAAAAAGATGGAAGTGACATTTACTCACCATAAACTTTTGAAGGAATTTATAATAAGTAGGGGAAGAAAATGAATGGTTCCTATCCTTACTACCCTGACTAAGTTCAGAAGGAAATCTCATATTCCATCTTTTCCCTGCCTTTGCCTTCATCAAGAAGAGCACATTATGGAAAGTATTGATGTAAAGAGTCTATTCTTCATTTTTGAATATGACATAGATGCTTGGTAATTACCGATCCTTAATTGTATTTCAAAATTCTAGCATTATGTTTATTATGCTCAGTGCATTCTAACTTTTTCAGAAAAGAGAGAAATTATTGATCAAGTTATTAAAAGTATATTAGAAAACCTAATGATTGGCTAAAGCTCAATAACATATAATATTGGGAAAATAAAAATAATTTTGTGGGAATTAAAACTTTCTCGATGACACTTATGCAAGCATTATTATAATAATTTTAAAATAAAATAAAAACCCATTTTTATGCATTCTATTATGTTGGGGGAAGGGCAGGAAAAAAGAAAATAACAAAACCTTCACAATAAAGAGAATTAGACAGCCGAAGTACCCAAACTTGTTTGCACATTAGAGGACCTAAGTTGAAAGTACCACGTCTTCCTACAAAAACATTATGCCCAAAGTATGTGAAAAACTTGAAGAAAGTAAAATGTAATGTAAGAAATAGCAAATAATTTATGAATAAAAATCCCCTATTTTATTCTAATATGAAAAAAAATATATACTAGTATTAGAGAAGAGAGAGAGTAGAAAGTCAGTTTTGGATGGACTTACCACCAACCTTTCTTGATATCACATAAACTTCAAGATGCTACTAGAAAACCTGAGGCTTTACATTTGCCACATCCTTCCCCTTGATGATGTAATAATGTGGTGAGGCATTGTATGGGTGCACATGCATCAGCTTTGTGAAATCACATAATTCCTATATGTTGCTCCTAAATAGAATCTTCCCCTTGGACCATCAGCAATAGATAAAAGTTAAAACAATTATAATATATATAATTATTATTCTGAATAACCTTCTCAAATGAAAATATTGCGGTAGCACATGAACCAAGCACAAATGATTCCTTAGTTTATTGTTATTAATGTCTGGCCTAGGATTAATATCCAATAATTTGGCATTTATTTTATTGAGCTAATTCACTAGTCTAGTTTATTGTAATTAACGTATGGAAGATGGGATGGCAAGTGCCTTTCACCCAAAGCAATAGGTCATGAGTTCAATGTTTGGGAATCACAAAAAGTAGGAGCTTTGTGCATTGGGTAAGACTTTTTTTTTTTTTAATCTTAAATGCTCAATTTAATTTGCTAGATTTTAGTTTTTCTATAGTAAAAAGTTTAATATATATACACCCTTGGTTGCCAATGATTAAATGGCTGAATAAAGAACACAAAATTTTGCTAGATTCATAAGAGAGACAATTTTAGTTAGAAAAAACAAAGAAAAAAGATGAGATTGGTGATGATTTACTAAGTTTAATTACCTTCAAGACCAAATTGTATTCCATTATTACAAAATGGCGGTCTCAACTGTTGGGATATGAACAAAATGAGATTTCATGTGTTCTTGGCCCTGTTGACTAATAGAATACAACCAACACTAGTCATGCCAAAATAATTTCATAAAAATATTTGGAAAATTTTTTCATCTTTTTCTAAGTAAAAAGTTAGAGAATGTTGTAGAAAAAGTGATAGTGAAGAGAGGATCTTCGGAATATTATTTGGATTGAAAAAAATACTTCATAAATGAGAAGAAGTGAGAAAAACTTACCACCTTTGACAAACTTCTATTAAACTCCATAAAATTAATTAATTGTTCTTCCAACTGAATATAATAGAATTTGGCCTGCACATCAAGGCAATATACTTAAGTAATAAATAAGAAATAGATTAAAAAAGATCAGAGGAAAGCAAACAAAGAAAGGAATATATTAGGGAAATTATGAATGTAATTAGTTGATTTAAGGTAGAGTGTCAGAGAAGAGAGGGGGATTAAGTTTAAGATAACTGACCACACACATTGTTGCGATAATATATGTATTAACTTCATACAGCTTCCTCTTTAATCCATTCCATGTCATTGGTCAAGAATTGACTGATACTCTTAGCACTTCTATCATTTAACTTGAGGCAGTTATGAATGAATAGGTGTTGCAAATTGGTGAGCCAATACATGGCATCCACTTGCATCCAAATAAGTAACCAATTTTGAAGAGAGAAAAGGTTTCTCAACCACTCTGCCTATTTTACAGTCAATATATCAACAAATTCAGTAAATGTTAGATGAATTAAGGAAATCAAGAGGGTAGATTTTGTTAAAACTCAAAAGGTTGATATCAAAGGAAAAGAAGATGATATTTTGATGAACTTCACTCAGATAATAATTAAATTCATACCTCATTAAACTGTGTGCAATCGTTAACCATTCTGACAGCAACCAACAAGAAATATTCAGCTTTTACTGTAAAGTGAGCATAACTTCTACCGAACTATTGGCCACCAGAAAGAAATCCAGAGAGCATCTCTTTAGTAAGGGATTGGTCCTCTTCCTTTGTTCCCTGAAAGCAGCATTCAGATCAGAAGCTACCACTGACGCTTCATATGTGCAGCGTAAAGATCCTCAAAATATGACTCCTCCAACTAAGAACGTGCTTAGGTGTTGAAGTTTGGCTGATTGAAAACCGGGGCTAGAATGGCGAAGAATCCTCTGCCAAATCAAAAGCTACCATTAACACTTATATCAAAGAAATGCTAAGTACCACTAGTGGCTTATATATTTTAAAATATTGTCTAAGGATGCATTGCCATGAACAATATACACTACATATATCAGAAAATGAACACAAAATAGATGCAACGCTACCCAGATTTACAAACTCACTTTTTTTTAATTTTTTAATTTTAAGTATTAGAAACAAATAATTTTTGAATTTTAGAAATATAAACAAAGAATTACGCTAGCATTTTGTTATGTTGAAAAAGAAATAATGCCTCGGACAAAAGGAGAAATTTAAACACCTGAACTTGTGTGTCAAAGAAATACATTTCAGCCCCCAATTGGATTACAACCATCAAATAACCTAAATTTTTGCAAGTGAGTATATGTTGGGACAGAAAAAAAGCAAAATCTATAAAAGAGAAGAGGAAGAATATGGACTTACCACATTGTTTTTGTATTACATTGACCAGAAATATCTTCAACTTCTCTAATTTGGTGAGCGGCCCTTGAATTTTGGTCGTTTGCAGCTCTTGAAGGGAAGAGAACTTTCCTTTTTTTCCTGTGAGAGAATGAGGAATAAATCAAATTAAAGAAAAAATCTATGCGTAATCTTTGATAATTTTCTGTTTGATTAATTCAATATGAGAAGACTTACCACTCTGATTTGTCTTGGACCAATATGCACAACTACCCTTTAATCCGTTCACCTTGGAGAGAGATATTTGGAATATGGGCAATTTTGAACCACTCTGCGCTGCTTCCCTTCACACATCTTTCCTTTAATTTGGGGCAATCATAAATATCTAAGTGGGTGAGGTGTCGCATGGCTCCCGCTGTTGGCAGATACGTCAGGTTCATGCATTTCCTAAGATACAACTTTCGAACAGAAGAAAATTCGCTCAACCACTCAGGCAAAGCTTCCATCTGGTCAAAATCATGTATCCAGAGTTTTGTTAGGGTAGTAAATCGTTGAATATCTTCTGGGAGAGAGTTGAGTTTAGCCCATCCATACAAACTTAGTGTTTCAAGGGATGCGTGTTGGATGGAACTGAGACTAGGGAAAGCATCCAACTCCTCACAAAACCGACCAATATTCAAATACTTCAAGCGGGTGAGGCAGTCTAACCCATCTGGCAAACCCATCAATCTTTTACAATATCTAATTGTTAAGGAGTAAAGTGAATGCAAATCCTGTAGATTTGGAATTGATATCAGATTAGGACACCCATTTATCTCCAATGATGATAGAGATACACATGATTGAAGACCAATTGGTAGAACTACATCACTACACGATATCGCTAGACTTCGAAGAAGTAACGCCACACCTTTTATACTTGGAAAGGACCTCAGATTAGGACATCTGTGTAATTCGAATTCCTCAAGGGAACGAAGGGTGTGCAATCCATCCGGCAAATAACTCAATTTCTCACAGTTTGATATATACAGTGACCGAAGAGAAGTGTAGAAGCCCCATACATTCCCGTGTGGTGATAGGGATACCAAATCATAACAACGCCATATCCTCAAAGACATAAGACTCGAATTATTTTTCAATAACTGCTCTGGCAAAGAAGCAAGTTCTGAAATTCCCCCAATTTGGAGGGACGTTAGTGTGGTAAGCTTGCTGCTGATTTTTTCAAATGTCGTGCTATTGGTTTCGGAAATTTCTAATTTCTCAAGAGAAGGAAAATGACATGGAGCACTTTTCAGTTGCTCACAGAACCGAATGGTCAAATACTTAAGGCAAGGAAACACCTTTCCCGTTGTTGTTGGCTCCATCGCATCCGTCCATTCAACTAGATTTCGCATCCTCCACAATTGAAGACTTTTCAAACACGGGAACAATATTTTGTCGTAACCACCATCATTATAGTTGCCATAAAACTCGGTTCCTATAGATCTTACATTATCCATACCATCTATATGAAGATCCCTAAGAGAAGGTAGAAGCCCCAGAGAGGGAAGAACCTCACATTTCGTGCAATCCTTTAATTTGATATGAATCAATTTGTCATATAGCAAAAAGCCATCCCCTGCATCATGACTTGTCAACATCCATGATGGGAATTTCTCCCCTCCAAAACCAACAATTGTTAAGCTCTTCAAATTTCGGTGAGGTTGGAGTCCTTCTAACACCTCTTCATCATTATTGTGGTTACCTTCTCTATTCTTACTCCAAGAAAATCTCAACTCGTATACGTCCTCCTTTTCTACTAATTTGGCGTTTCTGGAGGCTTCTTTATCTTTCACATGCTCTAGCCTACGAATGTCTAATTTTCCTTTTAGTTGATTTAAGCGTCCCAATTCTTCAATCTGAAAACCTGTGTCTTGACCCACAATGAAATATTGCAAAGTTTGCAGACAAGTCAACTGCCCTAAGTCTTTGGGTATTTGGCTAAATCTATAACCATCAAAATAAATATGTCTCAAGTTAATCAAATTTTTTAGATCTTTCGGAAGCTCTTGGAGATTAGCACAACCTTCTGCTCTTAAAGTTTGCAAATTGTAGAGCTTGGTGATGGCCTTTGGCAACGCTCTGATGTGGGTACTTGAGATGTTGAGAAGTCTCAAATGTTTTTTTTGATAAAAACATGAGCTATATATTCATCTGGAAGAGATACATCAGAGAAAGCAAACAACAACCAGGAGAAAAACAACAAACTACAGCACACCCCTCTCCTCAATGAACCCGAGAGCCCATAAGTATTCTTGTGCTTTCATATTAAAATTTTGTACATTCTTTTGCTGAGCTCTAGCAATCTTTTTTAAATTTCCTATCATTGGCCATAAAGGGGTATTGGTGGGCTCATTCTTAGGAAAGGGTTTACCTATGAGTTTCGGGCTGGGTGATTTGTGGGCCCCAGAGAAAAGCATTTGAAAGCCCATACTGAGAACCTTTGGAAAAACACGAGAGTGGATAGCAGGGGAGGGCGCTGGGCTCGAGGGGCTCGCCAGAGCATTATAACTCTGGTTCTCCACTGACAGCACATCTGACCAGCAGCCTAGCCTCCGGCTCTTGTTGTTGGAGCTTGTGTGATTTGATAAGGCAATTGAGTGCTCTGTACCTAGACTCGCCAGACAAATGACCATCGGAATGTGCTGGACAGCAGTGTATTCTTCCATTCTTTCCTCCTCCGATCCACCACTGCAACCAACTCCATGTTTCTCAAAAACTCCCTTACGACCACTGTTTTCTCTGGTCCAGTCCCCAAAAAGCTTGTTGCATTCGAGCTTACCTTGAAACCCAGAACAATGATTCTCACCAAGACCCAAAGCCGCACAAGCAAAACAAAAGAAAGGAAGCCACTCCATTTGAAAACAAGAACAGAACATAAAATGGAAGATCCTTATTCCCATATCTACAAACCTTAAAACCAAACCCATCTTCCAGGCAGTTCTTAGAGAGGACTTGAAGGCATTCGTGCACTCCTCTAAAAGGTCCGATCTCATGGTTGAAATGGAGATTTCATCTTCCTCCTCTGTAGTGAGATGAAGATGCTGAGATCCTCCAGTGATTGCTTGATCCATGATGCTGAAGGGTTTTAACCAAATCTTTGTAGGCTATTGAGACTTAGAGAGACTCGTATGGGAAGAGGGAGGGAGGACTTGTACTAAGCTAAGAGGAAAAAAACTCCTACTAAGGGAGAGAGACGACTCTCTCTCTCTCCTACTGAGAGAGAGAGAGAGATCTTTATACTTCACAGTTCTTGTAACTTGGAAGGTAGAAGTCTCAAATGTATTAATAGGCCAATTGAACTCGGCAATTCTTTTATACTTTTTCCATATAATTTTAAAACACGTAAGCATTCAAAACTGAATATTGTGTTGCCAAGTGTAGCATTTTCCGAAATAAATGTGCGCAATTTCCAGACACCATCTTTTAAAAATGGAATTCTTGGTATACTTTTACCTTCAGATTGGATCACCAAACGTCGTACAAAACTAATACCATCTACTAAATCCTCATTTAAAATTAGGGTCTCTAATTTTGAAACGAAGAGAGCAAGATCATGTATCAAATCATGCATTTTGCATATGATAATATTATCATAATCATCATTCTCCTCATCTTGGAATAAGGAATTCCCTAATAAGATATTAAAATACTTATTACCAATATCCTCTAGACAACTTTCTAGAGGTGGTTGAAGAAACCCTTCAGCCATCCAAAGCTGAATTAATTCTTCCTTGTAAATCTTATAATCTTTAGGAAAAATTGAACAATATGCAAAACATTGTTTAAGAGATGGTGATGGAAGTTGATCAAAGCTTAATTTTAATATTGGTAACATTTCATTACTACCATTTAGTGAATTCCAAATTTCATTGTTTTGAATTGCTAGCCATTCACTTTTTTCCTTTTTACGACACATCGTCCCTCCTAGGACTACTGCAGCTAATGGGACCCCTCCACATTTTTTTGCAATATCCCTTCCAATAATCTCTAACTCTGGAGTTAGTAGAACTCTTTCATTAAGAGATACTTTTTTCTTGATGATGGACCAGCATTCATCTTTTGATAGTTTTTTCAAGTTATGTTGTGAAAGTGTCTTTGTGATTTTTGCCACATTGTCACTACGGGTTGTTAAAATAATGCTGTTTCCCGCATTCGAATTAATTTCTAAAAGACAACTCCTTAAAGTATTCCATTTCATAGGTTCTTCATTCCACACATCATCTAGTATTAGAAGATATCTTTTGCCTTGCAACTCTTTTTGAAGGCATTCTAATATTGTATTCTTATTTTCTAATGCATTTGACTTTTGGGTAAGGGATTCTAAAGCCTCTCTCAAAATCCTTTTATCATTGAAATCATCAGAGACACATACCCATATTGTCTTATCAAAATGTCTCTTTACTAGCTCGTGATTGTACACGAGTTTTGCTACAGTTGTCTTCCCCAAACCTGCCATTCCTACAATAGGAATGACCGAGAGTTGTTGATTGGTTGCACTTAGCAGCAAGTTTACTATTTCTAAGACATGATTTTCCCTTCCTACAATTTCTGAATGATCAACAAAGGCGTCTGTCTCTCGGTTTGGGATTATCTCAGGATTTGCATTTACTAGTTTTGCTCTAGTAAGTCCAAATCCATTTGCTTCTTCATTAATCTTTTTTAGCGACTCGCTAATGGTCTTAACTTTGTTAGCCATCTTGATACGAAATGCAATGGGATTTGAAAACGAAAAGAAGAAGCATACCTTTCTTTTCATTTGATTTCGGATCTCTACCTTTCGCCGGAGAATCTCGTAAGCAAGCTCATCCAGCACGTCATCAGCATCATAAGCGAGGTCTTTAAGCCTCTGCAGCCAGTGCTTCACCGACAGGTCAGTCACTTGCTTTCTCTCTGCATCAGCCAACACATCTTGGATCATCTCCACTGACTGACGAAGCTGTGTTAGCTCGTCCTTGAAACCCCAAGCAAGATTGATCTGCTCAGTAACAAGTGGAATCACCTTGCTTAGTATTTCCTTAGCAACATCAGTAACGATAGCCTCAGCCATGTTTTCTCTGGTACGTAATCAGGTAAAAATCAGAAATAAGCTAGATGTATTTGGAAACTATAGAGGATTCAGGATAGTAAAGACTATTTATATAGCTAGAAGTATTTATAAACTAACATCAAAAATACTTTGCGTGCGAATCTGATTAAACTGTTGCGTGCGAATCTGGTTTCTCAAGAAAAAAAAAAAAAAAAAGTTTTTTCTGGTACCATTCTTGAGTCTTACACTCCCACTGCACTGTTTGTAGGCCCGCCTATTACGTTCGTCAGTCTCTTTTATCCATATTGGAGCCTTTATGAAATGGGTATATCATATCACTAATATCAGCACAATTCAGCGAGGGGTCTAGTTCGATCATCATTAATATATTTATGGGCTTCAGCAAAGTATATATAATTATATATTGCCAAATTCAAAACACATATGTAGTCAGACGTGGCAAATCAGGTGGGTTGTGTGAGTTCAAGTCGGGTCAATTGAGTTTGGGTAACAATGGATCATAGGTCGGGTCATTTGGGTTACGGGTTGGGTCAGATCGATCATATTTTTTCATATGAATTTTATAAAAAAAATTGCATTTGTCATTTGGTAAGTCATGCAGCAAATTACTTAGTTTAAATTCAACTCATGTCATGAGTTCTCTTATTGGATCAACAAAGAATAAACTTTGTTAATAGGAGGAATAGGATCCATTAAAAGAACTTGACCTCAAATTTGACTAAAAGATTCATTCAACCTATGAGTAACTGCATAACTGAATCACGATGCTGAAGCTCATTGATTTTCTCATTCACATTGCATATACATTTACCACATGAACAGCAAGGGAATGGGCTAAAATTCTGGATTTCATCCCAAAGAATTGTTAACTGAGTAAAGTAATCACTCACAGAAATAGCACACAAAAGAAGAAATTATTTTGACAATCAATCAGCATGTAAGATGGCATTTCATGAAAATGTAACAGTGCAGTAAAGTTTAGATGTTGCTGAAACAAAGGGCTCGAGGTTAGCCAACCATAACCCAAAAAGGAAAAAAAAAAAAAAAAATTCAATAAGTGGATGACTTGTTAGAATTTGGTTGATTAGAAAAGATCCAATGCTAAGTAAATAGGAGATGGAAGAAACCATGGTGTAAAAGCTGGAAAACTTAGACTCACCTGATATTTTGTTGATTAGCTAAGAAACATTTGCAGATATAAACGCAGTATTATTCCTATTAATCAGCAACCAGAAATTTGACAAGGCTTAAAAAAAGTAGAAAAAACTCAGAAAGAGTAATATGGCTTACCAAAAATTTTGTGAACAGAACTTGATATCAGACAGAAAATGTCTAGGCTCTCTTGAGGAGGTGCATAAAACACCTAAACAATCAGCCATGTCCAACAGAAATCTATTTTTAGTCTTAACGTACAAGGCATTAAACTACAATTGTGATACTTGGGATTCACCAAATAAAACATTCATGAAAGCTTACCAAATATTAGTACCACAATTTTGTCAAATATGAATATCTATCATTGAGCTCAATCTCCAGTCTCAAACTGTCAAAGAGAAAATCTCAAAGGTGCATATTTCGTTCCAAATCATAGAAAATGAATAAATTAAAAATTAAAATTTAAAAACATAGATAAAGATAACTTTATAAAGCCTTCAAGAATTCAAGATCAGTGACAATCAATTTGCCACCAAATTTGAAATTTAAGAAAGAAGAATGAATTTGGGGAGGAATATTAGAAGAGAAAGGAGGGTGCATGACTTATGAAGATCAGTTATCTACACACACGAAGTCATTTCGTTCCATTTCATTATAATCACAGTTTCTAAAATATCAAGAAATTTAGAAAATAGCACACAAAATAGAGAAATCCTGAAGATTAGATTTTGTTAAAGGGACCAAAGTGGACCGAATGGACCAAAATAATATTCAAAGTTTCTGAAATATCAATAAATTTAGTAAATAGCACACAAAATAGAGAAATCATGAAGATTAGATTTTGTTAAAAGAGACCAAAGTGGACCGAATGAACCAAAATAGACTAAAACGGACCAAATGGACCGAAATGTGACCAAATGGGACAGGAGTGGACTGAAGTGGACTGAGCTTGACCAAATGGACCAAAATAGACCGAAGTGGACCGAATAAACCAAAGTGATGCTACTAGTGTGGTTGGGACTAGATTATAAGTTAGCTATTTGCTTTTTAATTTTTATGTACAGCTTTTCAAAAATTCATTTTTTCTTACTTTTTTAAAGTACAAGTATATTTTAATACACTTTTAGCAAAAAGCTAAATAAGAATAGAAAAAATCTCTCTTGTTTTTCCTTGCTGTCACACACACAAATTATCTCTCTCAAAGGCAGCAACACCTTGTACTCTCCTTTCTATTTTCTTCTTCATGCATGGCTCTCTCTCTTAGCTGTCTTCTTTTTTTGAGCAACTTCCTCTTGGCTGCTCTCTCAATTCACTTGTGTGTTCATCTTTTTTAGCAACACACACATGCCTTTTATATAAAAGCATGCCCTCACACTCTTAATTCAATTAGGAGTAGGAATCTTGATACACCACATACAGTACCTAGCAAGGAATTAGGACTCCTTACTATTCAAGCCTGTCACAAACTCATTAGAGAGTAGTGATTAGATGCGGCTAGACTCCTAGGAACACACAAAGTATATACTGACCATGTTCTCTTATTTCAACTTGATATAGGAGTCTTCATCACTCTAGCTTTTATTCTTCATGGGCTAGACTATGGTGCATATGCATCCAACAATCTCCCCCTCTAGCCCACCAATGGGAGGAGACCTTCATTCTATCTCTTAAATTTATTCTGTGTAAGTCAAGCCAACACAAGGCTTGACCTTCTTCATTATTTTCACCAATACTGAGAATACCTCATCAACGTCAATGCCTGTCATTCTCAAATAATTAATCTCATCTTGGATTTCTTTAATCCAATCTCTTGGCTTCCCCTCATTAGAAGTCCAACTATTCTTGAAGCTAACAATTCAATGTTCTCCAGTAGTCCTCTTCTCGTGAGGGTCAACAATCTCTAGTGGAGGATATTGCTCCCCTTGCTCAAGACTTCCAAGGTCTTTCACTTCATCATCATCCAATGTAGCCTTAGCATCTTCATATTCTTCATCACCTATCACTTCCTCTTCTAAAACACTATTAAGCAATGAGAATTTCACCCTTTTGACATCATTACCAATCTTAACTCTCAATTGTGGAGTTTTCTCAAAATCTTTAATCTCATTGAACTTTTTCTTACAAATTTTCACATGAGTCCTGTGCATACCGCAACATGCATGTCCTCTTGCTACAACCAATGGCCCCTTAGTAAGTTTCCATCTTCCATTACCAAGGTAGTTACAATAACCAGCTCAATCCATAGTCAATGTAGAAAACACATTCATCCTTAAATCTGGAACATGTCACACATCCTGCAACGTCATAATGCTACCAACATTTGTTTTGATGCACACATTACCAATTCCCACAATTTTTGAGTAACCCATCTTCATTGTACCAAATCTCCTACTTTGTACGTGGTAAACAACCCGTTCATAGGGATAATATGATGGGGGTCTGCAGAATCAACAACCCACTCAACGTCATTATTAGCAACATGCTTACACTTTTGCTTTTTAATAGAGAGCACCACAACATCCTCAACAATCACAGTAGTTGTAGTATTTTTCTCACTATCATTCTTTTCATATTTTCCTTTATTTTGTTCCTTATTCCAATGCCAACAATCTCTTCTTAAGTGATCCTTTTTCCCATAATGGAAGCATTCTCTAATTTCCTTGAATTGAGATCCATCTCTTGATTGTGACCTACCATTGAATTTTCAATCATTAGGTCATTTGCTTCTACCTCTACTCTTGTTCTCCGTGACAAAATCTTGATCTTGTGCATTGTCTATATTCGCATCTCTCCTGCGAACCTCTTGAGAGATTTTGAAGCTTGAAGGATGAACAACAATGGCAAATGAGCAAAACAAACAGAGATGAAAGAAGGGAGAGAGAGAGAGAGTAAAACAAAAAAGAGAAATATGAGAAATTGGTTTCTATTTCATCAAGCTTAACCAAAAATGCATAGCACCTACTCTATTTATAGATTAAGTACATTACAGATTGAGCATTCCAAAGAGCACTGAAAGTTCAAAAACGTGTATAAACACCCTTGAACGTTTTGACCCCCAAAAAAAAAAAAACAAATTAACCAATTCAAGCTTTATGACAAACAACAAGTGTGCGGAAAATGAACATAAGCTATAAACAGAATTGGAAATCAATCTAAGCCAATTATAAATCACATCCACAGCAGAAAATAAAAGGCAAAGATAAAGGGAAGAGAGATGCAAACACAAGGACAACACACGATGTGTTATCGAAGAGGAAACCGAAGCCCTCGGCGTAAAACCTCTCCGCCGCCCTCCAAGCGGTCAAAAATCCACTAGAAAATGTAGTTGGGATACATGAACAGCAATAGACCCTCCAAGCCTAATCTACCCGATGTACCTAAGCCCTCCAAGCTTCTTGCTCCAACGAGGTTGCGCCGAACCTTTTTCTTTTCTAGCTTACCGGATTCCGCTACTAAACCATAGCATCCGCCATCCTTGGCATCTTCCAATGTTTCCCAAAACTCCAAGAACACTCAACACTCTAAATGGGTGTGGGTAGTGTTTGGATAGAAATCTCCTCTCAATAGGTATGACAATGAGAGAGGGAATGAGAAGAGACTACAAGCTCTCTCTAATTGGGTGGGTGTTTTGAAGAAACCTCTCTTAGGGTTTTTCTCTCTGAATAGCCACACATATCTTGTGGGAATGAGGGGTATTTATACTGGTGTGAGAATGGAATACGAAGAGTCAGTTTTTCCAAAAACAGGGCTGGCTGGCGACTTGACCTCGCGACTTGACTGAGTCGCGAGTTCAAGTCGCGAGCTAACTTAATGGCCAGTCTGGATTTTTGTCGTGTAGTGCTCCAGGTGGCGTGACTGTTCAGCTCCCCTGCATGCTCTGCACGTGAGCAACTTTTGGCGGCTTGCAAGCCGCGAGCCACCCGCGAGTCCTAGCCGCGAGTCTCTGCTTCACTGCATTGTCTTGAGCATTTCTTCACACTCTCTCACACACTACCCTTACATGATTCCCACCTAAATACAAGGTTTCTAAGTGCTATATTACAAGCAAATTTGTCATGGAATAAAGCCAACATATGGTTGATTAAATTCAACCTTACAATCTCCCCCTTTGGCTATTCCATGACAAAACACCCTAAAACAGACTCTAGACTTAAACGTGAGTTTGGGAACAATGGCAAAACTCACTCACACCTAAATCTAGAAACTGTGTAGCTCTTGAATCATATGAACATGAATCTCCTGAAACACAACAATACACCATGATCATTGTAAAGCAGAAAATCGTAAAATGCATATGAAACAGGCAATATGTGATCAAGCAAAAATGGAGTTAAGAAACAAACCATGGCTTGATCAACCAAGTGAACACTACAATGTAGTGATCACAGTGCTCATTCACACTTGGAATGAACACAAGGACATACAAGTTAACAAGCACGAGTCAAGACACTTGTATGTTCAACACTCAACCAATGCATAACACACAAGGTATATGCATCTAGGAACAATCCTACAAGGGCGCAAGAGTGACAGTACATAAACCAAAATGTATACCATTTAGATTAAAGTACTGATTTCAACATAGCATAAAGGCTGCACTAGGCAAGGTACATACCATAAAGCCTACAAACATGCATAAAAACATAACCCTAAAAGCTTACATAAGCACATGGGTACAAAACACATTATATTGAATAAAAACTTAAACAATATAAACTAAAAGTGCTTAAAATTTCTCCCCTTCAAAATGATGAGAAGCTGTGATGCACTTGGAACATATATACTTGTAACTTGAAACACTTGCACAAAACACATTAGACCCTCAAGGTAAAGCAAGTAATAAAAGGACAAGTATAATGTAACAAGCAAATTGCGATCAAGTAAACAAGATGTAAAGCATATGAGCAACTTGATCAAACACCAAAACAGTCATATAGAAATGACTATAATGATCACATAGCAAATCAATTGATCATCCGAACATGCATTTAATGAAGCACAATAGCTTAAGGAAGTATGCATGTCCAAAACAAAAACATGATGCGAAGAGAACCACAAAACATAGCTCAAAGCACCATAAAGCCTATGCTTGTTCAAAACAAAGTTTTCTTATTATCTCAATGTCTTCTCCCCCTTGGTATATGCATCTCCCCTATGAAATATCTCTCCCCCTACAAATGTGCATGAGAAATAGAATTTCTCCCCCTAAGGATGTGCACAAGAGTCATATAGAAATGACAAAATACTCCGAAATATTCTCTAGAGTATACTCTCCCCCTTTTTGTCAGGAATAGACAAAGGGTCAAGAAGAAACGAGGGCAAGAGATGAAGGTACGAACAATGCTAATGATGCATGAGGGGTGCAAGACGAATGAGAAAATGAAGCTCAAACCTAAGACAAAGTAAAATGCTACAAAGCATAAGATAAGCATGACATGCTAGGATGAAGAAACAAGGTAAAGACCAATGCATGACAAGGGTAACAAAAGTGTGTGCAAGAGGTGGCAAAGTGCAATGCATGACCAATGCATGAAAAAAGCACATGTGGGGCAAAGTGTGCAAAATACACAACTAATGAACCAAACATGTTCCTAATGAGGAAACATGAGAAACCCCAAAGTTTGGTACTCATCGGAGTCCAAACAAGCGAGAAAATGTCTAAGAGACATTTTATCAAACACCTAGCATGCACACTATGAACAAAAATGTGAAACAATGCATGAACATCATGAAATTCACCCTTAATACATGTTCTTTCTGCCACAAGGGGCCAACATCCAATGCATATCAACAAAAGAAACCAATCCCATGAAGAAAATTGACAAAAAATAAGTTTTCCCAACCCCTATGATGAAAATCCCAACCAAGAGCACAAAACTCACCAAAACATAATCTAAGGATCAAAATCAATGAAAAGAGTTTATAATTACCTTAGAGATGTTAATGGATTGAAAAACCATTCAAATTGGTTGGGTTTTGATGTAAAAATATTGAAAGAGGGGTTTTAGAGAGGATGAGAGAGGTTTAAAACAAGTTTCCCACGAAAAAGCCCTTTAAAAAGCTGTTTCTGGGCGTTTCGCGACTGGGCGAGTCGCGAGGTTCAGTCGCGAGCAAGCCGCGAGCCGCGAGTTTCAGTCGCGAAAATCTCGCGAGTCGCGAGTGAGCCGCGAGCAAGCCGCGAGTGAGCCGCCAAAAGCTTCTGGATGAACTCGCGACTGGGGTTTCGCGACTGGCGAGTCGCCAGCTGAGCCGCGAAAAATTCTGACACCTGTTTTTCAAATCAGAACATGTTTAAACATTGAAAAACAAAGTAGGCACTAAACATAAACACAAAAAGTGATAAAAATCACTTCCAAAAACATATAAAATGATCAAAAATCTTTTTGGATTAATCCATATAAGATTGAGCACACACACATCACATTTAGACAAGTACAATCTAACAAATGAATAAGACATTCATTGAACATTAGGCAAGTGTGTTGTGTGTGTTTATCAAATGTGGAATAGTCCTTAGTCTAGAGTGAAGCTTCAATGATCAATTCAATCAAGTCATACACAACTAGTACTAAGTCAAGTGGTCTATCTCAATTATAGAAATGAACATATATGACCTCCCACACAAAAAAAATGATTACATAAGATTGAAGCTTTTCATTTGGCTTCTTACAATTCATAACATTTGATCATTTTGAATCAATACAACTCATTTTGAGCAATACATCTCATTTTTGAAATTGATGCCTGAAATTTTTGATATTTCAATTTGATGAACAAGCCTTTGGCTTTTTGGGCATCATACATTTTCATATAAGTCGCTTTCCCTTTTTCCTAGTCGAATACTAGTATGTGCGACGGCTTTTGCAGCTCATTATCTCTTTTCATTTTGAGATTTACATTTATTGAGCTCTTTAAGCAATAAAAATAAAAGAGTGGGAAGAGATATAAGCACAAGTCTACGCATGTATCAAAACCAACATGACTATTGACAAATCATTCATGACAAGCTTGAAGATCGATTTACAACAATCACACAAAGATGTCAAGATTTTTCCCACAAAGATATAAGTGCAAAAATAACAAGCTAAGCTCGTAAATGCACAAAGCCATTTGTACAAAGGTACAAGGCCAAACTCACATGTGATATGTGCTCAAACAAATACGATCAAACTTTTTGAATTTTTCACTTTTTATGTGGTTTTGGATTTTTTACTCACACAAAATAGAAACATAAAAGTAAGATAAAAAAACGATACAATGCATACAAATAAATGCAAGATGCACAAAATGCATGAAGATATGACATTTAATGCATGAAGGGTCCTATAAAGATCGAAAGAATTAGATCAAGGACCAAAAGAGCAAAAGCTCAACCATAGGAACCCTTCCTCATCCAAACGGAACGATTGTTTGGAATGAGTGTCTCAAGAGAAGCGAGACGAGGGTTGGAAGAATGAGAACCGGAGAAGCACATAGTCAAGGAGTTAAGAGCATTAAACATTTTCTTTAACAACATGCTATTTTCACTCAAATCCAGTTTGCTCTTTTTAGCACAACTTCCAAAAAGCTCAAGTTTCTCTTTTCTTTTGATTCTCTTAAGAGCTTGAAACTTAGAGCAATGAGGTCTAAGATGACCAAAGGCACCACAATGGTGACAAACAATGTGTTTAGGTCCACTAGGCTTTTTAGGAAGGGATCTAGCAACATGGTTTTGTTCCTTCTTCAACTTGGAGCATTGAGGTCTTATATGACCGATCACACCGCAATGGTGGCAAGTTGGAACAAACTTAGACCCATTCAAAACCTTAGGTTGAGACCTAAACAAAAGCTTTGACTTAATAGCCTTTCTCTCCACATTTTGATTTCTTTTGTGTGGAGGAATGTACACCGATTTGTCCTTAGAGGTAGAATACACATTAGGCACAAGATCGGGTACCACAACATGATTGCAACACATATTATCATCCATTTTATCAATGGGTTCAGCAATCAAACACTTGGCATGCATCTTAAGAGATTCATTTTCACATTTTAACTCATCAACAAGTTTGTTAGACAAAACAAGTTTAGCATCCAAGTCCATATTCAAACATTCAAACTCTTTTAGCTTTTCAAGAGAATCTTCAGCAAGTTTTTTATATTTCTCAACCAATTTGTTGGATTCATTGAGCTTAGCAATCAAATCATCCTTTTCACAAAACAACTTGCTTAAATTCTTTTGAAACTTCTTAGCATTTTTCTTGAAGAGTTTGTCAACAACACCCATAGATTCAACTAACATGTCATCACACTTATGAGGATTAACACTCATAGAGGCATTTTCACAAACATGTGGCATGTTATTTTCATCACCAACCAAATCATGCAAAGAGTCATACAAAGCACAATCCATGGCAAATAAATACAAGGGGTCAAGGATCACACTTAGGTATTTAAACCACAACAAGTGTACCCGCTCTGATACCAATTGAAAGTTCAAAAACGTGTATAAACACCCTTGAACGTTTTGACCCCCAAAAAAAAAAAAACAAATTAACCAATTCAAGCTTTATGACAAACAACAAGTGTGCGGAAAATGAACATAAGCTATAAACAGAATTGGAAATCAATCTAAGCCAATTATAAATCACATCCACAGCAGAAAATAAAAGGCAAAGATAAAGGGAAGAGAGATGCAAACACAAGGACAACACACGATGTGTTATCGAAGAGGAAACCGAAGCCCTCGGCGTAAAACCTCTCCGCCGCCCTCCAAGCGGTCAAAAATCCACTAGAAAATGTAGTTGGGATACATGAACAGCAATAGACCCTCCAAGCCTAATCTACCCGATGTACCTAAGCCCTCCAAGCTTCTTGCTCCAACGAGGTTGCGCCGAACCTTTTTCTTTTCTAGCTTACCGGATTCCGCTACTAAACCATAGCATCCGCCATCCTTGGCATCTTCCAATGTTTCCCAAAACTCCAAGAACACTCAACACTCTAAATGGGTGTGGGTAGTGTTTGGATAGAAATCTCCTCTCAATAGGTATGACAATGAGAGAGGGAATGAGAAGAGACTACAAGCTCTCTCTAATTGGGTGGGTGTTTTGAAGAAACCTCTCTTAGGGTTTTTCTCTCTGAATAGCCACACATATCTTGTGGGAATGAGGGGTATTTATACTGGTGTGAGAATGGAATACGAAGAGTCAGTTTTTCCAAAAACAGGGCTGGCTGGCGACTTGACCTCGCGACTTGACTGAGTCGCGAGTTCAAGTCGCGAGCTAACTTAATGGCCAGTCTGGATTTTTGTCGTGTAGTGCTCCAGGTGGCGTGACTGTTCAGCTCCCCTGCATGCTCTGCACGTGAGCAACTTTTGGCGGCTTGCAAGCCGCGAGCCACCCGCGAGTCCTAGCCGCGAGTCTCTGCTTCACTGCATTGTCTTGAGCATTTCTTCACACTCTCTCACACACTACCCTTACATGATTCCCACCTAAATACAAGGTTTCTAAGTGCTATATTACAAGCAAATTTGTCATGGAATAAAGCCAACATATGGTTGATTAAATTCAACCTTACAAGCACAACTACTCTTAACAAACTCAAAACTAATTCCAAATTATACTTCATAAATTCCGAAATGACAGCCTGGCTTGAGTGACAGTTAGAGTTGGAACCATAACCGTATAATTTCAACAGAGAGAGTACTCCTCGCATTAGATAGCCTTTAGGAGAGATGACTCCAAAATGGCACCGTTGAACACTTATAACAGGTAGATATAAAACGGCACCGTTCCAATAAGTTGAACGACACCGTTTCTTCTTAACTTAGTTACTTTCTTTAACTAAGACACAAAACGACAACGTTTTAGTCTAAGAGCCGTTAGACATAACACTAGCCGTTATGAGTCTTCTTCTTCTATTTTCAATTTTTGAGTTTCATGCTTCCTTTAACACCTCTTCACTTAAAATCAAATCTCAAATATCATTATATTTGAGTTTGTTTTTCCCTGCAGAATTACTCACTGCCATTCTCATAGCTTTCCAACTGTTTGGTAAAGAAGCCAAAAGAATCAATGCACGAACCTCATCATCAAATTCAATTTCCACCGTGGATAATTGATTTGTGATTGTATTGAACTCATTCAGATGGTGCGCTACAAGAGTGCCTTCTACCTTCTTCAGATTAAATAACTTTTTCATCAGATACACCTTGTTGTTAGCCAACGGCTTTTCATACATGCTAGACAAAGCCTTCATCAAATCCACTATGGTCTTTTCTTTCACAACATTGTGTGCAACTGATCTTGATAGAATTAATCGAATAACTCCCTGTACCTATCTATTAAGAAGGTTCCAGTCTTCATCCTTCATAGTTTCAGGTTTCATCCCCAAAAGAGGTAGATGCAATTTCTTCCCATAGAGATAATCTTCAATCAGCATCCTCCAATACCTGAAGTCTGTTCCATTAAACTTCTCAATTCCTGAAGCCTTGCCTTCTACTCCAGCCATCACTTCCACTCTAACCTGGCTCTGATACCACTTGTTGAGTCCCAAATAACATTATCAACAATATTAGCAATCCGAAATAACAATCACACACAAAAAAACAAATATTTATGTGGAAAACCCTTTCTCTTTGAAGGGAAAAATCATTGAACAAATTTCGAATAATTTCACTATTATCAAATCAATTACAATAATTCTTATATATGTCTTACAGCTAAAGAAAAAATCTCTCTTGTTTTTCTTTGCTCTCAAACACACAAATTATCTCTCTCAAAGGCAGCAACACTTTGCACTCTTCTTTCTATTTTCTTCTCCACTCACAGCTATCTCTCTCTTGGCTGTCTTCTTTTTTTGAGCAGCTTCCTCTTGGCTGCTCTCTCAATTCACTTGTGTGTTCATCTTTTTTAGCAATTTCATATAAAAGCATGCCCTCACACTCTTAATTCAATTAGGAGTAGGAATCTTGGTACACCACGTACAGTACTTAGCAAGGAATTAGGACTCCTTGCTATTGAAGCCTATCACAAACTCATTAGAGAGTAGTGATTAGATGCAGCTGGGCTCCCAGGAACACACAAAGTACATACTCACCATGTTTTCTTATTTCCACTTGATATAGGAGTCTTCATCAATTCGGCTTTTATTCTTTATGGGCTGGACTATGGTGAATGTGCATCCAACACACAGTGTGTGCCAGATGAGGAGCCTGATTCTAAATGAACAAGGGGTGATTGAGCCTAGCTTTATGCAGATGAGGCTGCAATCGCCTCTCCTCATGGACCTATAAGGCATATAAGCATGTACCATGGACCAAACTAGATAATAGGCCAGACTAAGAATTTCGACAAGAGAAGAAAGATTTTTTCTCAAAAAAAAAAAAAAAATGAGAAGAAAGAATTGGTCTTAGCAATGAGTTGTACAAGTTACAACCCAACCCAGTTTTCACTCCTATCTTTGCTTTTTAATTTTTTATCAAGTGCCAAGTTCAATACAATCTGATAATTGTTTCTTTGACTACCATAGAGAAAATTTGAACTATGGAACATGTATTTTGTTGACAAGAACTTCCTCAATTCATACTTAGGAGCTCAGGATAAGATGCCTGCATATTACATGTACAAAATGTTACAATACAGCTTAGTAGCATAGGCATATCTATAGTTCAAAATTCAAATTTTATCAGGAGTCCCCCAAGGGACGGGAAGATGGGAGTAAGCATACTGGTCCTTGGTAATTGGTGGCAACATAAATTACATCTACCAAGGCAGAACTAACATTTTAAGAATAAGGTGTTCAAAGTAATAACAAATATAAAAATCGAACTAATTTAAAAAGTTCGTATGAAAAATATGAAGAGTTTGGCTGGGCCCAATCATTTATTTTTTGTTGTTGAAAATGTTAGATAAATTTAAGGGTGAAATTCTAATTCTTGAAAAGTTTGGGGGAGCCATGGCCCCCAAGCTTAAGTATGTAGTTTCTCTCCTCTACCAACAATACTAACACTCATAATTGGGTCCAAAAAGATGACAATGGAGTGAAATAATTCCTTTAGAATGACAATAGACTCTTGTAAGTTGGATGTTCCAAAAAACAAAACAAACAAACAAAAAATAGGGACAAGATTCCAATACAGTGTAAGCAAGCATGCAAATAGAAGCAAATCTATTAAATGTTAAGGAACAATAATACAGAGCAAGCATGCTTCCAAAATAGAAGCAAACCTAGTAAGTATCAAGGAAGAATTTCATATGATCAGATAACTTCATATAGAACAAGAGTGCTAATTTTGAGGTGGCATGGATTATACTTCATGGACATCGATCATGGGTTCAACCCTTAATTGTCTCTCAAAAATGAAGATTTGATTCGACTAATGATGTTTGTTACCCTAAATTGTTTTACATAAAGTGGCCACTTATTTTAATAAAATGGGAAAAATAATACATTCCTTTATTAATTGGATTATAAAAAATTCACATCTTTTTGTTTTTTAATGAACAAAAAATGGGTAAAGGACGACCAATGTGACAATTCTACCTAAGTGTGACCATAGCTCAATGCATCTTGTACATCTCCCAAGACCACTAAACCACACTGCTCGATGGTTCAAAAATTCACGTCTTATTAGAATATAAAAAGAAAAATTACATAACTTTGTTTCTAGATATAATCTAAAAAAAATTACTTGGCTTTAAGCCCTATTTACATTCTAAACACAATTTCTTTCACTCTTTATGCATTCTGTCAATTCAATACATACACGGATAAGAAAACGACAGAACAACAACAGACACTATTGAGAGTAATCGCTAGATGAGATAATGTCAGAATAGCCAAATGCAACAAGATGCTTCCTAAGTAAATAAATTGGAATTAAACATGCAGACTCTTGCATGTTCGGCTTTAAATATGTTACAAAAAAATTAAAGCTAGTTTTTAAGCAAAACCCAATCACACGACATTTTTTTAGCTGCTGATTTTTTTAATTTTTAATTTTAGATGTAGGGTTTCAATTTATGACATTCGTTTCTAATGATTG
>JAYJMT010000040.1:110000-115773 GCA_036321655.1 Quercus alba
ACAATGACACTGGTCTCAACCTGTTCTAATGGTTGGATCAAAAATAGGGTTTTTGGGGCCCCCGAGAGTCAACCTTGGGTCAAACTTGGTCAAATTTGGTCAAAGTTTACGAAAATCACCAAGTAGCTTGGGTTTGATGTAGAAATATGGAAAGATATTGTTTTAGGATGATTATGACCAGTTTTGACTTTTGGTTAACTTAGGGTAGACCAGGTGCATTTTGGTCAACTTGACTTGAAATGGCACTTTGAGTACTCTAATGCCCGAGCAGGTTACGCTACATCAATCCAGATGTTTCCATGTCCCCATGGAAGAAAGTTAATATTTTTGAGATTTTTGGGGTCCGGCACATAAATCGAGGGTGGACAAAATTCAGTATCTACAAATGTTATCAAGCAACCTTGGCTTCGAATGAAAACCATACGTGGACCTTAGACACAGAAAATTCCACTCCTAATGTAGTAGAAGAATTGGAAACGATCAAGATCATCTCTTGAGATCCATCAAAAGTCACGAAGGTAGGAAACAAGCTCCCATCTCTTAGGAAAGAAGGTTTAGTCAACTTTCTAAAGGAGAATTAGGATGTTTCTGCATGCAAACATGAAAACATGATGTGGATTGACTAGGCCATCATCCAACACCACCTAAATGTTGATCCAGTGTGTAAGCCAGTACAGCAAAGACAAAGGATTTTTGCTCCTGACCATAATCGAGTAGTCATTAAAGAGGTAGAAAAGTTGTTGGCAACAGAGCTCATTCATGAAATCTACTATCTAGAATGGATAGCAAATGTAGTGATGGTGAAGAAAGCAAAAGGAAAGTGGAGAATGTGTATTGATTTCACCAACTGATACAACCAGATACTCATGGACAAGAAGGACCAGGAGAAAACAACCTTTTTCACTGGACAAGGGTTATACTATTACAAGGCCATGCCTTTCTGTCTTAAAAACACAAGAGGACCATGTCACTATCTTGAGATGATACACACTGTCTATGGGATTTTCGGTGTAGTAGACTAGCAACGTTGTACGTGCCGCCCCTGGGATATAACAACCCAACCACCTTGTTGATTGTCCTTACAAGCCTACACCGCTTATAGGATATAAAACTCTTAAAATAGTATTGATAAAGCCAAAAATGATCGTCAGTCGAGGACCTTGTCTAAGCCCTAAACGAGGTGATGTTCCCTCCTGTAAAGATGAGAGAGAAAGGCACCAAAGTGGTGTAAGCTAAGGGTTCTCCGATGTCTAACTCAATAACCTTCTCAATATATCTCAAAGAATTAGAATGTAATTTTGTGTATTTGGTGTGTGTACCTTTTCTCCTAGTGCTTGATGGCTTATTTGTAGTCTTTCTTTATATAGCTGTTAGGGGGTTTTTAATGACTCTCCTAGCAATTAAAGTAACATATTTCTGGGCATAAATGGAGACTTACTTGGCTTACAGTTGCCTTTTTGACCATTGTGGCTCATCGTTTACAATGTAATTTATTACTATGTAATCAACGTTGTATGGTCTTCCAGGCTATATACGACTCTAGATTTTAGTATTCATCAGTTGCCCCCTAATTCCTTCATTAAACTTCTGGACAATCATAGGAATATGAAAGGTCTGTTTGTGTTTGCTGGTGACTCTTAATATTCCCTTTCTTTTGCATTTAACATGGACATGTGTCGGCTTCTCATTAGCTAGACGTGACAAGGCTGTTTCTTGATTTTCTCGTGCCTTGAAGCCTGCTTTTTTAAAAACTTTTGGGTTTCCCTTCTTCCTTATTTCGTCTTCCCCAAGCTTTCGAGTTGCACTTACCTTGTGAGTTTTCTCTCTTTCTTTAACTTCTTTTTGAATTCATGGTTGATTATTCTGCTATTAGGCTAGATTCCCCTTTCGTTTCATTTTTCTTTGCTAGGTTAGATGTTTTCCTAGAGTCTTCAAGTGGTCGATGTCCTTCGGTGGATTTGTTTTTGCCTTGGGTTTATGCCCTTAAACCAGTGTTGCTCTAGCTTTACCCACTAATCCGCACTTACCTAGAGAGTTTTCTCGTCTTCTCTAACTCCTTTTTGAATTCATGGTTGATTATTCTACTATTAGGCTAGATTCCTCTTCTATTTCATTTTTCTTTGCTAGGTTAGGTGTTTTCCTTGAGTTTTTGAGTGGTCGATGTCCTTTGGTGGGTTTGTTTGTGCCTCGAGTTTGTGCACTTATACTAGTGTTACTTGAACTTTACCCACTAATTTGCACTTACCTGGTGAGTTTTCTCTTCTTCTCTAACTCCTTTTTGAATTCATGGTTGATTATTCTGCTATTAGGCTAGATTCCCCTTCCATTTCATTTTTCTTTGCTAGGTTAGGCGTTTTTCTTGAGTCTTTGAATGGTCGACGTCCTTTGGTGGGTTTGTTTGTGCATCGAGTTTGTGCCCTTAGATCGGTGTTGCTTGAGCTTTACCCATTGATCCGCACTTACCTAGTGAGTTTTCTCTTATTCTCTAGCTCCTTTTTGAATTCATGGTTAATTATTTTGCTATTAGGCTAGATTCCCCTTTCGTTTCATTTTTCTTTGCTAGGTTAGCTGTTTTCCTTAAGTCTTCAAGTGGTCGACATCCTTCGGTGGGTTTGTTTGTGCCCTTAGACCAGTGTTGCTCGTGCTTTACCCACTGATCCACCAGTCTTTGATTTGGCATCATTTGAATTGTGAAATGGCTGAGGAAGGAATAGATGTTAGGTCAAGTGAGCTAGATAGGGGATTATCGATCTAGCGATGACCCTGCTTCTGTAGAGGTAGATACAGTTGTATCCAAACCCTTTTCATCTTCCCAACCCCAACACTCTTCACTTTCTCAATCCAAACCCTTTCACGCTCTTATTGAGAATTGTGTTTTGAAAGAGAAACATATTAGGAAATTTAAAAAGAGATTTCAGTTTCTTGTTGAAACAAAAGTGCGCCTTCCTCATCCAAATGAAAAGGCTTGTGCCTTTGCTTAAGACGATGTATGTTTTTACGAGGCTGCTTTCTTGTGTGGCCTTCATTTTCCCATCCATCCCTTCATTCTGGATTTACTCAACCATCTGAAAGTTGCCATGGGTCAACTCGTCCCAAATGCTTGGAGGACGATTATGATTTGTATATCAATATGGACAACCATCCAAGAAGGATATGATAAAGGTTAATGAGTTTTTCCATCTTTATCATTTAAAGCCCTCGACTCACTATGGATACTTTGAGCTTTTATTGTGGGATAAAAAGTCCAGGGTCGTTTGTGAATATCCTTCATCCTTTTGTGATTGGAAGTAGAGGTATTTCTTTGTTTTGGGGAAAAGTTGGTAAATTGTTTCTGACGATGTCTAGGGCAAGGTTCCTATGTTGTAGAGCAAGTGGGAGATTCCCACTTGGTGCATGTTCTCCCTTCCTTGGATATCATGTTGTCCATATAATCCTCTTCTAACTTTTCTTTTCCTTTTTTTTTTTTTTTTTTTTTTTTTTTGTGGTTTTGACTCATCCAAAGCTAAAGAGTCGTTATCAAGGAAGAGTCCAAGCAGCTTTGGATTTTGCTTTGACCATTGATGATTTTGACGAGCTGGCAGATTCACTGTCTTTGTACGATCATTTTTTAGGTCCAAAGCCCTCTGCCTACATCCTTTGTCTCATTCTTAGTGAAGAGAGAAGTAAGTATTTAAGTCTTATCTTCTCGCATTTTTTTGTCCTTGTTTATACATTTGTTTAATCTGTCTTCTTTCTTTCCATGTTTTGCAATAATGTGTCAATAGCATATTTTTGTCTGGCCCCAATTCATGCTTCAAAACAAATGACAAAATAAATAAATGAAAATGAAAAATGGGCAAAATTGCAAGTTTCAAAGCCAAAAAGGGTAACAACTAAATACAATATGATCGGATAGTGGATCAAGGAGTCACAACATTTGAAAACCCTTTGTACAGCAACTGAGGCCAAAACCCTAACCAGGTATGGTCAAAAGTCGACTTTTTGACCCAACCTTCCTATCGAGTTGAATTTTGGATTGTCTTATAGGGCATATTTTTCCCTTTGAGACGATAGTCTACGGGCCAAAATCGGAGTTAAAATGGATGAGATATCAACGAAATACCAAAAACCCTAATAAATACTTCACTTTTTAAAAGAAAAATAGGGAGTTTTTAGACTAGCTTCACGTAACAAACTATACTGATTGGGAAAGAATTGGAGCAATCTAGTTGAACCAACTTGAAGTATAAGGTCTTAACTACTTGTCATAAAAAGGGCATGATGTTTCGCCTTTTTCCAGCTTTTTGGCTCTAACTTCGGCTACTTATTTGAAGGCCTTTCTTAACTTTGATTGAGCTGATTCTAGTGGCATTGGAAAGATACAAATGTCTAGTTTCTAGATCAGTTGAGGTTTTGAAAATCTGATATTCAGGTCAAATGTTATGGCTTCGAGAAGTGAGCTGACGTGCTTGACACAGTTTTCATGATATCTCAACCTTCTTAACTCCAATTTTGACCTGTGAGCACTTATTTGAAAGGGGATCCAATATTATTTGCAATAATTTTGGTTTTACCCTGATGGAACGGCTGGATCAAATGTCAACTTTTGGTCATTGTCAGAGTCAACCTTAGGTTAAATTTGGTCAAAGTTGATAAAAATTCTCAATAGCCTCAGGTTTGATGTAAAAAACATGGAAAATGTTATTTTGGTATGATTTTGACCTATTTTGGTCTTTGATCAACCCTGGGTTGAACATGGGCATTTTGGTCATGTGGCACTTTGATTGGTCATTTTGTTTGTTCTTTGTTTTCCTCCTATTTTATTAGTTCAAATACACATCTTAGCTTCTGTTTGAGTCGGTTTACACATGAATCTCAAGTTCATAGGATAACATGATATAGTGCTTTCCTTATAAAATCTAGGAATAGGGTTTATCAATGGGTGAAAATCATATGAACTTACATTTGATGCATGGATGATGTGGTGCTATGATGCGGTGAGGTAAGTGAAGGTAAGTACATGCATAAGAATATGAGTATGCATGTCTAACATTGTGAATTTGAATTACTTGAAGAACATGTTGAATGTTATGCTTGGAGGATGAATATGCTTGATTAATGCCATGATTGTGATGCTATGTACCTACTGTCTCTTATGAACATGATGTTGTTACGTTTGGGTTGAATGTGATGACATGTGTATCGAGCTATGCCATGAGGTAAAGCATGAAATGCCTAGATGAATGTTAGGACATATGCCATGATATGATGAGATGGACGATGAATATGGATATGTTATGCATGTTAAATGAATGGTAGGATATGCTAGATCAATGGTAGGTTGGATGTTAGGTGCATGTTTAGGGTAGGCTTAGTGTTTACGTGTGTATGAGATTATTTATAAGAAAACCTTTTAATGGAATTAGGATGTGGAACCCAATAAATGGAGGCTCATCCATGGATCAGGTGGAATTGGGTGCTTAACACTTTCCTATCTCTGTAGATACCATATTTTGTCCGCCTTCAATTTGCGTGCTGGACCCCGAGAATTCCAAAAATATTAACTTTTCTCCATGGGGCCACGGAAACATCTAGATTGACATGGTACAACCCATTTGGACATTGGAGCACTTAGAGTGACATTTTAGGTCAAATTGACCAAAATGCCCTTAGTCAACCTTTAATGGACTGAAAGTCAAAGTTGGTCAAAATCATCCCAAAACAACATTTTTCATGTTTCTACATCAAACCCGAGCTACTCGGAGATTTTTGTCAACTTTAACTAAGTTTGACC